>CAUYQV010023605.1:0-36711 GCA_963574575.1 Galagoides demidoff | reverse complement strand
AGCTGTTTTTTTTTTTTTTTTTTTTTTTTTTTTTTTTTGAGGTTTTTGGGAGGGGCCCGTTTTAAAAAAAAATATATGGTTTAATGTGCCCGTGGCCAAAACCAATATCCACAAGTGCCCCCCCCCACCAAACTACCCTCTATTGCTCATCCCAACCGCCCCACAAAAAAACCAAAAAAAAAAAAAAAAAAAAAAAAAAAAAAAAAAAAACAGCTGGGTGTTACAGCAGGTGCCTATAATCCCAGCTGCTTGGGAGGTTAAGGCAAGACACTCACTTAAGCCCAGGAGTCTGAGGTTGCTGTGAGCTATGATGTCATAGCACTCTACTGAGGGTGACATAGTGAGACTCTGTCTCAAAAAATTAAATTAAAAAAAGGGGAGTTTGGGCATTAAATGCGATGGTTTATACATATCACTCAGTATATTATTCCAAGATATTAATAGCATTCATGACAAAGAGAAAAACAATAAAACTTTATAGTGAAAAGAATCTTACATTCCCTTCATCAAGGGAATGAAGTTACCATCAGCTGTTAATAGTTCAAATTAGCATCAGGTGTCAATGAACAAACATAGACTATAATCACCACTGTGATATGAATGGGAAAAATTAAATCATAATGTGAATGTAATCACAGAAAATAGCATCCGTGAGGGAGGGCACACGTGATAAAGTCTTCAAATTGGCCATATGATACCAACTGGAACCCTGAGCTGAGAACCACTTAGCAAAGTCCTGTCTCCCAATTTTCACATCATTTGGGATTCTGGACCCCACTTTAAGTAATGTGGTTCTGCAGGTTTGGAAGGGGTCAAGTAGAAGTAGCTTCTATGCCAAGTCCCTCTTAATGAAGATGATGCTCTACCAGGTGTCCTCAAACTATGGTCTGAGGATGACATGGGGCATGCCAAGGATGTTCATCCCACCCGCCAGGTGTTTTTGCTGCCGTTGCCTGTGCTGCTTAGCAGATGACTCGTCCCAGGGCCCGCAGTCTGGCCCTCCAATGATCTGAGGGACAGTGAACTGGCCCCCTGTTTAAAAAATTTGAGGACCCCTCAAAGTTCATCTCAGTGTAGCTGCCAGACAGGTGTTGCCTGCCCTTGAAGTTCCTCCGCCCAGTCCCGAGAGGAAAGAGAGCTGGCAAAGCAGGGCCTATGCCTATGGCTGGCACTTTGCACAACATTTAGTTGTTGGTAGACTGTGGTCCAAGGGGGTAAGGGGCATGGTCCAGTTGGTAATGGGATCAGAATCCAAAGACTCCCCAGAGTCCCTTCCTATACCTGACTACACCCATTGTTTATTGCAAGGCTGAGCCTGCCCCTTTGCTGAGCCTCCCCTCCTCACTGGACATGGTCACTCCCAAGCTCAAACCTCCACCACGGCTCCCATTGGGCAAAGGACACAATTCCTGCCCTTTGACCTGGCAGGTCTGTCTTTACAGGTTTTGGGTCTCACTTTTCACACAAGCAATTCTCTTCCCTTCCTGTGGTCCAGGGGCATGAATGCTCCTGTTCTTTGTCCACACCCTACATTTTCCTTCCTGCAGGAATCTGCATAAACCATGCCTTCTGCCAAGAATGCCTTCCCTTGCCTCTGTATGTGGGCAAATTCTCTCCCTCCTTTCAGGCTTAGGTCAGATATGGAACCATGTCCAGTTGGTTGGTGACCACTAGTCAGGGACCCTGAGTTCCTGATACCTAAGCAAGGGGTGAGTGAGAGGCCCAAATGAAAAAAAACATGAATGAGTTGCCCATGGGTCAGGCCTGGGTGGACTTGACAATGCCCCTGAGTCCCTGCCCAGGCACCCCATTCCCCTGTGGGGATAGCCTCAGACCAAGAGATGGATCTGACTCCAGCCCTGTTAACTACATGGTCACTATATAACTGTAGTCAGAGGATATTTTCACTGTTTGTACCTCTATAAACCAGGGACAATTTTCATTCTAGAAACTATAGCTTTCTCTTTCCCAAGCCCTCTACCACCCTCGTTCTTTTCCTGTTTTCTTTTTTTTTTTTTTTTTTGAGACAGAGCCTCAAGCTGTCCCCCTGGGTAGAGTGCCGTGGCATCACAGCTCACAGCAACCTCCAACTCCTGGGCTTAAGTGAGTCTCCTATCTCAGCCTCTCAAGTAGCTGAGACCACAGGCGCTCACCACATGCCCAGCTATTTTTTTGGTTGCAGCTGTTATTGTTGTTTGGCGGCCTGGGCTGAATTCGAACCCGCCACCTTATGTGTATGTGGCTGGTGCCTTAGCCACTTGAGTCACAGGCACCAAGCCCTTTTCCTGTTTTCAAAAAGAGCTTGAGGATTGGTCAAAATGGATGCAGAGGAGAACTGGGTGGCTTTGGACCTCCACCCATGAGACATGCAGACCCCTGGGAGGCCTCCCGGGTCCTGCCTGACCCAGGAAGTGCTAGCTTCTTAACCTCAGAACTGTCCACAGCACCAAGGCTTAAAAAAAAATTTTTTTTTTGAGGCCCCCTGAGTCTACTCTGCCAGACCCATTAGTAGCAGCACTCAGCTAAAGACAATAGGGACAGCGCAGAGTCCCTCACACCCAACACTTTTTTTTTTTTTTGAGAAAGAATATCACTGTCATCCTCAGTACAGTGCTGTGGCGTCACAGCTCACAGCAACCTCAAACTCTTGGGCTTGAGCAATTCTCTTGTCTCAGCCTCCCAAGTAGCTGAGACTACAGGCGCCTGCCATAATGCCTGGCTATTTTTTTTGGTTGTAGTTGTCATGGTTGTTTGGCAAGCCTGGGCTGGACTCCAATGAGGCAGCTCCAGTGTACGAGGCTGGTGCCCTAGCCACTGAGCTGTATACAGGTGCCAAGCTAACACCCAGCATTCTTATCACAGCACAAATACTGCCCTGAAAGGTCACATACTTTGTTGGCAATTGAAAGTTTACAGAGGACCAGTTCTCTGGGTGGCTGAGACGGGTGGACTGCCTGAGCTCACAGGTTCAAGACCAACCTGAGCTAGAACAAGACCCCTGTCTAACAGAAAAACACAGCAGTCTTGGAAAGGCTACTCTCACTGTTCTCCAGAATCACTGGCCTTCTGACAAGTAAAGTTTGATGGACCTATTCTCATCTCTGTATAGTGGCTGACAGTGACAGGCAACAGGACCCTCTTTGTCCAGTAATAGACCCCTATACACAAACCATGGGTGGGTACATTCTGACTGTTTGCTCTAATAAATTCTTAAAAGTTTTCTGGCAGCGTCTGTGGCTCAGTGGGTAGAGTGCCGGCCCCATATACCAAGAGTGGCAGGTTCCAACCCGGCCCCAGCCAAACTGCAACAAAAAAATAGCTGGGCGTTCTGGTGGGCATCTGTAGTCCCAGCTACTCGGGAGGCTGAGGCAAGAGAATCACCTAAGCCCAGGAATTGAAGGTTGTTATGAGCTGTGACACCACAGCACTCTACTGAGGGCAATAAAGTGAGACTCTGTCCCTAAAAAAATAGTTTTAAAAGTGCCTTAGTTTAATTTTCTTTTTGAGACAGAGTCTCACTTTGTCACCCTTGGTTTAACTTTTTACAGGGAAAAGGCTAGATGAGGGACACTGATACAGGATTCCCCCACTCAGGGCTGGACAGGAATCCCCCTCCCCCATTCTCTAGGCCAGGTGAGCTCATAAATCAGACCCCCCATCTCTAGGAACAAACAGCCTACCCTTTCCAGGCCATACCCTCTGGGCTCTAACAAGGTCAAGAACAAAGCAGCCTGAAAACTTCTGTGTGGTTCCACCTTCAGTAGGGAGCCTAATTCATTCAATAAAGCAAAAACTGCCAAGACCTAATACTGTACAAAAACTCCTAGACAAAAGACCCCCGTGGAGACTTCTGACTTAAGTCTTTCGTTCCCTGTGCCAGAAGCTCTGGTGCTTTTTACTCCTTCTGTATTCCTTTTTAATAAAATCCTATCTTGCCACTGATCTATGGTCTGTGAGTTCGTTCTTCAATTCTCCAGGTTCGAAGACCTGCTGAAGGAAGAAATTCCGGTAGCAACACTACCAGCCACTTAGGATTCTCCCCTGATGATTCCTTCCTCCTTACCGCCCAATCTGGGGAGACGTGGGGTTGCAGGTGCAGAGCTGCCCAGAGATGGCTTCTGTCTCTGCGAAGTCACTTGCAAATGGGACAGGATGCCAAGGGCCCTGACTGCAATTGTAACACTGCCCTACAGCCAAAAAAGTCCAAACGCTGAGCTGCATCATTTAGCAGGGACTTGGGTTCACAGACTCTGGAGATGACTGGGGGAGGCCTATGAGCCACTGCAGCTAATTCTAGTTGGTTCCTACCCTCCAGGACAACCAGCCTCCACACACTCACCATTTCCCGGCTTCCACGTTGTTCCAGAATCCTCCTTTCAGATTTTTAGTACTTGCAGGTCACAAGGATACAGAGAATGTGGCAGTATATTCAGAATTTCCACAGTGAAGAAATACAAGAAACGAACACAGTTCACCCTTGGCGGGCTGACGCAAGACAAAAATCTGGCTGGATTGTGGAAGCCGCCTCTTCCTCTTCCTCTGAGAACCTGATTGGACAGATCCCACCCCAGCGCTCTTGATTGGATAAAGATCCAAATCCTTCCCCTTAATCTCCTGAGTGACCAGTGATAGGATCTTACTCTCAGCTGTTGTCAGGGTTTCCTCTTCTTAAAGGGACCTGGCACTACCTGGAGGACACTTGCATTTAACCTTGTATGTAACGTTATGTCCGTTAGAAGTAGCATATATAGGGCGTCGGCCCCATATATCTAAGAGTGGCAGGTTCCAACTTGGCCCCGGCCAAACTGCAACAAAAGAAATAGGCGGGCGATGTGGTGTACGCTTGTAGTCCCAGCTACTCGGGAGCCTGAGGCAAAAAAAAAAAAAAAAAAAAAAAACAGAAATGATGTATATATAATGTTAAAAATTGGAAACTATAA
Source organism: Galagoides demidoff (assembly GCA_963574575.1). Taxonomy (NCBI): domain Eukaryota; kingdom Metazoa; phylum Chordata; class Mammalia; order Primates; family Galagidae; genus Galagoides; species Galagoides demidoff. The sequence goes on along the minus strand of CAUYQV010023605.1, from coordinate 31,771 downwards.
TAATTACTATTTTGAATTTAAGATTTGAGGCTCGGAGCCTGTGATTCAAGCAGCTAAGGCTCCAGCTACATACACCTGAGCTGGCGGGTTCAAATCCAGCTTGGGCCCGCCCAACAACAATGAGGGCTGCAACCAAAAAAAAAAAAAAAATGCCAGGGGTTGTGGCAGGCGCCTGTAGTCCCAGCTACTTGGAAGGCAGAGGCAGGAGAATCGCTTGAGCTCAGCCTTTTGAGGCTGGAAAGGGTGGCTCATGCTTCTAATCCTACCATTTCTGGAGTCCAGGAAAAAAAGAGCTCATGAAGCTGGGAGTTTGAGACCAACCTAGGCAACAGCAGGACAGACCACCTTTACAAAAAAAACCAAAATAGCTAGGGATGGGGCAGCACCTGGGGCTCAAGGAGTAAGGTGCCATACCCATATACTGGGGGTGGCAGGTTCGAGCCCAAGCCCAGCCCTGGCCAAAGCTGCAAATAATAATAATAATAATAATAATAATAATAATAATAATTAGGCATGGTGGTGCCCGTCTGTCCTCTCCGTTACTCAGTAGGTTGAGGTAGAAGGAGGCTAGGGGTTAAAGGCTAGAATAAGCTATAATTATGTCATTTTACTCCAGCCTGGGCAATAGAGCAAACACTGGTATCTAAAAATAAATAAATTGGGCACCACCTGTCCCTCAGGGGCGCCAACCCCACATGCCGAGGGTGGTGGATTCGAACCCAGCCCCAGCCAAACTGCAACAACAACAACAAAAACATAGCTGGGCATTGTGGCAGCCACCTGTAGTCCCAGATGCTGGGAGGGAGGCTGAGGCAAGAGAATCACCTAAAGCCCAAGAGCTGGAGGTTTCTGTGACCTGTGATGCCACAGCAGTTTATCAAGGTCAACAAAGTGAGACTCTGTCGCTGAAAAAAATAAATAAATAAATAAAATAAAGAAATATTTTAGATAATATAACCTTCATTTTTTTTTTTTAAAGAAGGCAGCCTGGGTTTTAAAAATGGTATAATTCTGACTCCGTGCCTGTAGCTCAGCAGAGAGGGCACTACCCACATACACCAGAGTTGGCAGGTTCAAATCCAGTCTGGGCCTGCCAAACAACAATGTCAACTACAACCAAACAATAGCTGGACCTTGTGGTAGGCGCCTATGGTCCCAGCTAATTGGGAGGCTGAGGCAAGAGAATTGCTTAAACCCCAAAGTTTGAGGTTGCTGTGACCTGTGACATCATGGCACTCTACCAAGGGTGATATAGTGAGACTCTGTCTCAAAAAGAAAAGGAAATGTGACAAGGGTGACTGAAGTTGGTTTTTCCAAGTAAGGGCAAGAAGATAAAAATTTTGGAAGCAACGAGTACCTGTGGCTCAGTGGGTAGGGCACTGGCTCCATATACTGAGGGTGGAGGGTTCAGGCAGGCCCAGCCCCTGCCAAACTGCAACAAAAAAAATAGCCAGGCATTGTCACAGGCACCTGTGGTCCCTGCTGCTTGGGAAGCTGAGGCAAGAGAATCGCCTAAGCCCAGGAGTTGGAGGTTGCTGTGAGCTGTGTGACACCACAACGCTCTACCGAGGGTGATTGAATGAGACAGAGTCTCACTCTGAAAAAAAAAAAAAGAGTAGAATCTCCTACCAAAAAAAATGTGGAAGCATCTTGATGGTAGTACTTGTGATGAGTTTTATTATATAAATATTTCCAGTTTTGTGCAAATGTGTGCATGTCTATCATAATGCTTAAAGAAAATAAAATGTCTTCATAAAAATGTGTAACATACTACTCATCATACCTTTTCCAACAAAAATTTCTTTCTGTACATTGTAATAGTAAATGCTGCATTTTTTCACCAGATCTGGGTGTGGCAATTGCAGTTAAATGTGCAGCAGACAGTTTGGCATTAGAATTGGGAAGAGAACATTCTAAATGTCCCTCCAAGTGTGGACAGTGAAGTTTCCAAAAATCTTTGTGCATGATTGTCTCTGTGGGTAATATGAGAAATGTCATTCTTACCTTGATGACATCATAAAACTTTCCTAACAGTCTGTGAGTTAAAGCAGCGTATCTTCTAGAAGTTAAAGTAAAAGGAGCCCTCGGATATGCCAAGCCCACACCCACTTGCTCTGGGATATGCCAGACCCAATGAGTCCTGCCCTGTTGCAGGGCTAGCCAACTTCTTCTGGCTCCATATCCCTGCTTACCCAGCCTAGTCCCAAGATCTCTTCTCCTTGGTGCATGCCAGAGGAGGAGAAGAAGCTGGTGCTGTGCCTACCTGTGTTCAATTTGGAGCCTCAAAGCCTGGAAGGTTGGAATAATTAGTGGGGTTCCCTAATCCCTGGAGGTTGTGGTTGTACTTATCAGACTTCAGGTGTCTCTCAGAAACCTAGATCTCACATCCAGTCTTCCCAGTCCCAGTCCCAGTGATCACATGGCTTATGTGTATATCCCATCCTTTGTGGAGTTACATAAACAAATTGCTGAGGTTCCTTCTTGGAGCCCCACTCATTTTTTTTTTTTTTGACAGAGTCTCAAGCTCTTGCCCTGAGTAGAGTGCTGTGACATCATAGCTCATGGCAACATCCAACTTTTGGTCTCAATCAATCCTCTTTCCTCAATTTCTCTACTTTTAGTAGAGATGAGGTTTTGCTTTTGCTCAGTTTGCTCAGGCTGGTCTTGAACTCATGAGCTCAAGTGATTCGCCCGCCTCAGCCTCCCAGGGTGCTAGAATTACAGTTGTAAGCCACTGTGCCCTGCCAGCCCCACTGATTTTTGTTCAGTGTATGATTTCTGGATGATAAATAGGCATCCACCAAGCAGTGCATGATGTGTGTGTCAACCTGTCGAACCTTTTTGCACACTGTACTCCCACCTGGGGTTCTGTCTCTCCCACCTGAGGCGAGATAATAATAGGGAGTAAAATATTCCCTTATTCTGACAACAAAAAAGTGTAGTTCAGGCCAGTTACATCTCTGAGGTTAGGTAGAGTCAGAGCCCTCAGAACTGCACTTCAATGTGTCAGCAACTGGCCATGTGCTGTTCTGAATAAAGAGCTGTGCTCTACAGTTAATACATAGAATGAATTTTTTTTTTTTTGAGACAGAGCCTCAAGCTATCCCTCTGGGTAGAGATCTGTGACTTCACAGCTCACAGCAACCTCCAACTCCTGGGCTTAAGCGAGTCTCCTGCCTCAGCCTCCCAAGTAGCTGGGACTACAGGCACCCACCACAACGCCCAGCTATTTTTTTGGTTGCAGTCGTTATTGTTGTTTGGCGGGTCCGGGCTGGATTCAAACCCCCCATCTTAGGTGTATGTGGCTGGCGCCTTAGCCACTTGAGCCACAGGCGCGAGCCGAATTTTTTTTTTTTTAATAAAGCCTCAAGCTGTCACCCTGGGTAGAGTGCTGTGGCACCACAGCTCACAGCAACCTCCAACTTCTGGGCTTAAGCAATTCTCTTGCCTCAGCCTCCCAAGTAGCTGGGATTACAGGCGCCCACCAGAACACCTGGCTATTATTTTATTGTAGTTGTCATTGTTGTTTGGCAGGCCTGGGCTGGATACGAACCTGCCAACTCTAGTGTATGTGTCTGGAGCCTTAGCTGCTTGAGCTAAGGCGCCAAGCTCATAGAATAAAATTTAAAGATATATAACCAAAGTAATTCATTACTGTTTTTATTCATCAGTTATGAAAACAATAATGTTTTGGCTGGCTCAGCTCCTGTAGCACAGTGGTTACGGTGCCAGCCACATACACCAAGGGTGACAGGTTCAAACCCTGCCAGGGCCAGCTAAACAACGGTGACAACTGTAACGAAAAATAGCCGGGTATTGAGGTGGGTGCCTGTAGTCCCAGCTATTTGGGAGGCTGATGCCAGAGAGTCACTTGAGTCCAGGAGTTTGAGGTTGCTGTGAGCTGTGACACTGTGGTACTCTATCCAGGGCAATATAGTGTGATTCTGTCTCAACAACAACAACAAAAGAAAATAGTAACATTTTGGGATATATTAGGTTAAATAAACAATGACAATTTAACCTATTTTTTTAAATCTTTCTTTGATGTGGCTACTAGAAAATTTCGAATGACACACCTGGCTCTCATTTTATTTCTATTGGACAGGCTGACTTAGAGGACTGCCTCCCATTTCAAAGCTCAGGCTACTTCCTTAAAAGACCAGAGTTCAGGCAAATTTTAAAAAATCTCAAACTTTAAAATAATTGTTGCTTTTCACAATATGATGCCAAAGCCAAAGAAAGCTCTTACCCCTCTCAAAGTCAAAGCAAAAGCATTGAAGGCCAAGAAGGCAGTGCTAAAAGGCAACCACAGCCACACAAAAAAGGATATTCATACATTACCCACATTTTGGCAACTGAAGGCACTGTGGATCCTTTGGAGGCAGCCCACATAGCTCAGGAAGTGCTTCACCTAGAGAAACAAGCTTGACCACTGTGCCATCATCAAGTCTCCTTGACCACTGAGTCCACCATGAAGAAGAGAGAAGCACAGGCATGGTGGCTGATGCCTGTAATCCCAGCAATTGGGAGGCCGAGATGAGTGGATTGCCTGAGCTCATGGGTTGGAGACCAGCCTGAGCCAGAGTGAGACCCTGCCTCTAAAAAGTAGCCTGGCACTGTGGCAGGCACCTGTAGTCCCAGGTACTTGGGAGGCTGAAGCAAGAGAATTGCTTGAGCCCAAGAGTTTGAAGTTGCTGTGAGCTTTGACCCCACCATACTCTCCTGAGGGTGACAAAGTGAGACTCTGCCTCAAAAAAAAAAAAAAAAAAAAGAAGAGTGAAGACAACACACTTGTGTTCATTGTGGATGTCCAACCCAACACCCAGTGAAACAGGCTGTGAAGAAGCTCTGTGACATTCATGTGGCCAAGGTCAGCACTCTGATCAGGCCTGATGGAGAGAAGAAGGCACATGTTCCACTGACTGCTGATTATGATGCTTTGGATGTTGCCCACCAAACTGGGATCATTACACCAAGTCCCCTGGTTAATTCTAAATAAGGGTGGACATAATATTTGTGTGCAATTTAAATAGTAAAATATTTTAATTTAAATTGAAATAGTGAAGTTTTAAGTTTAAATAGTAAACTATTGTAAATTGCACACAAACTTTAGGCACACGCTGTATATAGCTTTTCACCATTATATATATATATATAATTGTTAATATGTAGTTTCCATGTGTGGAAAACATGTATTTACTTTGTGTGTATATATAAGCACATATGTATGTACACATAATAGAAATTAATAAAAGAATGTGATTTACATTTAGGGCTAAATACAAATACCCCTCAGGCAGAGTTGCATGTCAGAGAAGTTACACAGTCCTGTGTAAAATGAGCTACAGAGCTCAACCCTTCCCCTAAGAGGTGTACCACATACTCCTATGTAGTGCCTGCTATTTGGCAGCATAAATACCACCTCTTGCGTGAAGCCAACCACCTCACTGAACACTAGGGGTAATTTCACCGTTCTCAACTTCCACAGCCAGCCTTTGCTTTAACGCCCAGTGTTGTTCATCCATCTGTAAGGTTACTGAGTTCTTTAAGTGAATATTTTTACCTAAACATCATGATGTATATTAAAAACGCCTTCAAGGGAGAGTCTGACTTCTGTTTTAATAATAGGTGCCTAAGCCTAGAACAGACTCAACATTTGGTAAACAGAGTTTCATTCTTTTTTTGCAGTTTTTGGCCGGGGCCAGGCTTGAACCCACCCCCCTGGTATGTAGGGCCGGTGCCCTACTCCTTGAGCCACAGGCGCAGCCCTGAGTTTCATTCCTTTATTCGAAATTTGCTAAACAGTTACTATATGGTAAGCACGGTGGTCCCTACCCTTAATTTAAAGAAAAAAAAAAAAGTGCTGTGCTTTGGGCCTTATTCAGCCTCTTGTCTGACGACCTTTCCGTCACTCAAGGTCCAAGAGGTGTCTTAGGCCCTGTCCAATTAGGGATGCTCCAATATGAATTGTCCAATCAGATCCACAGCCAGATAGAAGAAGGCGACTCCCAAGATCCCAGCAGCGTTTGTCTTTTGATCTAGGCACTGAGGGTGCCCCTCTTCAGCAGTTCCATCTCCTGGATATTCCAGGTGTCTCTGTAGCAGCCTCTGTCACCCTGTGACCTGCAGGTACTGGGAGATCTGTAGGGAGGACACCGGGACATCCCGGGAGCTGGGAAATGGTGAGTACAGGAGACCGGGTGTCCTGAGAGAGGGGAGGATAGTGGTTGTAGCTCGAAGTGGCGGGGACGGGACGGGCAATTCACTTCAGTTTTAGAGTCTTAAGACTGAAGTTTGCTACTGGCACCTCTTGGATCTCGGACCCCTCTTGGTAAAAGGTGGAGTGGGGCAGGAAGTTGGGACCCTGTTTCTCCAAGCATTCTTGAATCTGTTACGTGGACCACGGCCCAGAGCTCTCTGAGCAGCTGTGTGCCTGCGGCGCCCGCCGCCCCTCTCTCGTGGTGACAGTAGAAAGGTCCTCAGGGAAGAATCCCAGCTGGGGGTTTGTTCATGGGAGGGACCCCATGGGTAGTCCGTGGGGTCCCCAATCCCTCCATTCTTTTTTATTTTTTTGAGACAGAGTCTCTAGATGTGGCCTGGGTAGGGTGCCGCGGCGTCACAGCTCACAGCAATCTCAAACTCTTGGGTTTAAGCGATTCTTCTCCCTCAGCCTCCCAAGCAGCCGGGACTACAGGCGCCCACCATAACGCCGGGCCATTTTTTGTTTGTTTGTTTGTTTCAGTTGTCATTGCTGTTCGGCAGGCCCTGGCTGGATTCGAACTCTCCAGCTCCGGTGCACTTGGCTGGCGCCCTAGCCGCTTGAACCACACGTGTCGAGCCCCCTCCATTCTTTGGTTAAAAATAAACCTACTGCGAAGCGCGGTGGCCCCTTCTGTTGCCTATCTTGTAGTTAAACACGGAGATAAGGAGTGATTTACTGGGCGGTGCCTGTGGCTCAGTACTGAAGGTGGTGGGTTCAAACTCACACCAGCCAAACTGCAACAAAAAAATAGCCAGGCGTTGTGGCGGGCGCCTGTAGTCCCAGCTACTTGGGAGGCTGAGGCAAAAGAATCGCTTAATCCCAAGAGTTGGAGGTTGCTGTGAGCTGGATGCCACAGAACTCTACCCCGGGCGACAGCTTGAGACTGTCTAACAAAAAAAAAAAAAAAAAAAAAAACCGTAGGCAAGTTAAATACATATAACAAATTAAAAACTAATCAAAAATCATCATCAAGCATCATTAAACATGCTATTAACTTGTTCTACAATGCCACATTACTTCTTCAGGGTTTTCTTTGAGATTATTATCTTTATTCCCTATTTCTGGTTTGGCATGTTTGACTGATTTACTGTTCCTATGTTTTAAAGCACATTCTCAGTTCACAAATAACTAAGGGAGGTTGTGGGCGTGTCTGTGTCTACTGCATTCTCTACTTTTATTTATTTTATTTTCATGTCTGTGAAATTGATTTAAGATTGATATAATTGTGGGCTGGGCCAGGTGGCTCATCCCTGTAATCCTAGCACTCTGGGAGGCCGAAGTAGGTGGATCATTTGAGGTAATGGGTTGGAGGCCAGCCTGAGCCAGAGCAAGACCTCATCTCTAAAAATAGCAGGGAGTTTTGTTGGTGCCTGTGGTCCCAGCTTCTTGGGAGGCTGGGTCAAGAGAAACACTTAAGCCCAAGAATTTCAGGTTGCTGTGAGCTGTGACACTACAGCACTCTATAGAGGGTGACAAATTGCAACTCTGTTTCAAAAAGAAAAAAATATATAATTTTTATGTTTAGTTAAATTGACATGCAAGCTGTGCTGGTTAATTTTGTTTTTTGAAATTTGTGAAACACTGGCTTGACGCCTGTACCTCAGTGGCTAGGGTGCCAGCCACATACACCAGAGCTGGTGGGTTGGAATCCAGCCCTGGTCTGCCAAACAACAATAAGAACTACAACCAAAAAATAGCTGGGCATTATGGTGGGCACCTGTAGTCCCAGCTACTTGGGAGGCTGAGGCAAAAGAACTGCTTGAGCCCAAGAGTTTGAGGTTGCTGTGAGCTGTGACTCTGTAGCACTCTGCTGAGGGTGACATAGAGAGACTCTGTCTCAAACAAAAAAAGAAAAGAAAGAAAGAAATTTGTGAAACAGCCAGTACATATCAGTTATATATGTTGTGTTTTGTAACATATTAAGAAACTTACAATATGTAACATAAAAATGACTATAAAGTTCCAGACTTAGGTAATGTGGGGTAATTACAACCATACTTTAGATAGGAAGTGTTGGAAATTCTGAAAAATCTTGTTCGTTGCTCAGTGCAGTGGTTCACATCTGTAATCCCAGGACTGTGGGAGGCTGAGGTGGGAGAATTGCTTGAGCTCAGGATTTTAAGACTCGTTTGAGAGAGAGTGAGACCCTGAGTCCTAAAAAAATGAAAAACCCAGCCGGGCGCTGGGGAGAACATTTGTAATTCCTTAGGCTTCTGGAGGCTGAGGCAGTGCGATGCCCACAGCTGAAGTCTGAGGTTGCAGTGAGCTATGACACCACTGTGCTCTGCTCAGGGAATAGGGTGGGACCCTGTCTCAACAAAAACAACAACAACAAAAGCAAGGAAATAAAAACAAATCTTGTTTGTTGTATTATTTGGACTATGTCTTTTATACATCTTAACTTGTTTTTAAAGAGTTGGAAACTGTTAGATAAATTGAAGCAGTATATAGATTTTAACATTTTTACATCTATCAAAGTATTTTAATAATCAATAATGGCTGCTTGATGTGCTTGCTTTGGCAGCATATACACTAAAATTGGAACGATACAGAGATTAGCATGGCCCCTAAGCAAGGGTGACACCCAAATTCATGAAGTGTTCCATATTTAAAAAAATAATAATTATGGCTGCTTGAGTTTGGTTTTTTTTTTTTTAGAGACAGAGTCTCACTCACCCTTGGTAGAGTGCTATGGCATCATAGCTCACAGCAACCTCCAACTCCTGGGCTTAGGCGATTCTCTTGCCTCAGCCTCCAGAGTATAGGACTACAGGCACCTGCCACAATGCCCAACTATATTTTTTTGTTGCAATTTGGCTGGGGCTGGGTTTGAACCCACTACCCTTGGTCAGGGCCCTACCCACTGAGCCACAGGTGCTGCCCTGCTTGATTTTTTAGTATGGCTTTTTTTTTGAGACAGAGTCTTACAATGTCAGCCTTGGTAGAGTGCTGTGGTATCATAGCTCACTGCAACCTCAAACTCTTGGACTTAAGGGATTCTCTTGCCTCAGCCTCCCAAATAGCTAGGACTATAGGTGCCTACAGTGCCCAGCTTTTTTTTTTTTTTTTTGTTATTATTGTTATGGTTGGCAGTGTTGTTTACCTGGCCCAGGCTGGGTTTGAACCCTCCAGCAAAGGTGTATGTGGCCGGCTCCCTACCCACTAAGCTATGGGTGCCACCCCTCGTACTTGTTTTGATTCAATGCTCAGAGCCTTTATGGCTTCAGAAGTTGTATTAAGGGCCTGGACAATGGCATAGGCCAATGGACTAATTTTCAGATTAAGTCCAATAGCTATTGTTAGTATGACAAAAATGGCTAAAGTGGCAAAACAGGGCTTAAAAAGGTGTAGTTGACTATTATAGGGTCCAGGGAGGACGGTATTTTAAGTTACTTTGGACTTGTTGTACTTAAAATTTTGTGCCCAGGGTAGAAAAGGGGTTAATCTTAGTGAACCAGGTTTCCCTGCACTGTAGCAGAATTATATGAAAAAGCCTGGGTGCCATATAATAAGAACTACCTTTGGGGTAGCTTGGTGTATCTATTGGCATATGATACAAGAGCAAAGAGGAGAGAGAGTGGAGGAGAAGAGAAGAGCTGCCCTGGGTTTTACTATTTTAAATTGCACATGAACTCTATGGACACCCTGCATAACCAATGGTGCTGTTAAGTCTTCTTATTGAGGACTAATTATGGTGACTTAATTCATCTTGTAGTGTCTTAGATTGTCTGAAATGAACATCACATTCTGGTTTAATTGTGTATGACAGTTCTTTTTCTGTCTACCACTGTAGTGGGTTATTCTGGAGTTGGAAATCAGTCTGTTTTTAATTATATTTTTACACACCATCCAGAGCCACCAGATATGACACAAACTGGTCATAGATGATGTTTAACTCCAGACAAAAGACAAGCTTTTCATCTCAGCCTTCCAGTCACAACACATAATTATACAGCAAAGTGCATGCTGTCCTGAGTAATGAAGCTACCATGGTCTGTCTGCCAATTTTCAGTCTCTCTTCTTGAGCAATTATAGTACGCGGTGTCCCCAAATTTGCCCCATAGTCATCATATATAGGCAGAGTGGGAAATTGTAGCTGTATATGCTTTTATTTATAACAAAATTTTATAAAACATTCACAAACTATTCTTTATGTGTTGCACCTCTTTGTAAAATTTTGTGATTTGTATTTTATGAAGGTATATTTAGCTACAGTTTTCAATTTTTCCTATGTATGATAACTTTGGGGACAAGCTTTAGAGTTTTACAAACTACCTTTATAAGGCAGCAAGCAGCCATTCTGTCTCTGTCTTTCAATTATCCTGATCTCTTTAGACCTAAAACTGATTCAGAGACTAGGAGGCCAGAAGCTCAACCTAGATCACAGATGTGCATTGAGTACACCTGAGAATGTCCCCATTTCCAGTTTTTTGTTTCTCTGATTCTCATGAATATACTAGCTACATCCTTATGTGTGCAAGACCCAAATCTGCAGGTCTAAATTGTGTGTCCAGGTACTTCAGACACTGCTGCCTTCTTCAGAATCTGGAAACTTTAAAGTTCTAGTAAACTATGTCATTTTTCAAGGTTGTGATTGGTGGTCTTTCTTAAACAAAGGTATCTGTGTTCTTTACAAAGTGTTGAGCTGAGGGGAGTCTGTGCTGTGTTTCCTTTCTCCAGCTGAGTGTTACTATATGTAGTCCAGAAGGAGTAACAGCAATAGGGGGAATGTTAAAGAAGTCATTTCCTGATGGTGCCTATAGCTCAGTGGGTAGGGCACTGGCCATATACACTAAAGCTGGCCAGTTTGAACCCAGGCCAGCTAAAACAACAATGACAACTGTAACAAAAAATAGCTGGGCATTGTGGTTGGCGCCTGTAGTCCCACCTACTTGGGAGGCTGATGCAAGAGAATCGCAAAAGCCTGAGAGTTTGAGGTTGCTCTGAGCTGTGATACCACGGCACTATGCCCAGGGCAACAGCTTGAGACTCTGTCTCAAAAAAAAAAAAAAAAGTCACTTTTTAGACTCACTCAAAACCTCCAAAATTTTAACCAAACTAAGGGTTGACTATTTCCTTCTGAAAAGTGAAAGTCATAATACAAGAGTTGGTCGAAGAGCAAGAAGTTTATTCAAGAGCAACATGAGAATATTGCTGACTAATATTGCAAAGACTACCTAATTTTCCTGAACTGACCAGAAAGAAGGTGGTGAAAGGAGAAAGGAGCTTGGGAAACCGTGTGTGGAAGCTTTCTATGTGTAGGTCTCCGTGTCTCATTGAAATGGTTTCTTTCTTTCTTTTTTTTTTTTTTAATTGTTGGGGATTCGTTGAGCGTACACAGAAGCAGGTTACATTGATTGCTTTTGTTAGATAAGTAGATAAGGACCCTCTTATATTTGTGTCCTGCCCCCAGAAGGTGAACCATATCCCTTGACCCCCACTCCCTCCCTCCTTTGAAATGGTTTCTTACCATTTGGCTGACATTAGCTAGACTAAAACAGAAATGGGGGTTAACTGCTCACTATTTTCCTTCATGGGGAGTTCTGCAATTTTGATGCTATAGGGAATGGCTCAAAACCTTTCTTGAATTTTTTTTCTTTATGAGGCAGAGTCTCACTTGGTCACCCTGAATGGATTGCTGTGGCATCACAGCTCACAGCAACCTCAAACTCCTGGGCTCAAGCCATCTTCTTTCCTCAGCCTCCCGAGTAGCTGGGACTACAGGCGCCCACCACAACACCCAGCTATTTATAGAGACAGAGTCTCACTCTAGCTCAGGCTGGTCTGGAACTCCTGAGCTCAGACAACCCATCTGCCTCAGGCCCCCAAGAGTGCTGGGACTACAGGCTTGAACGGGCAGGCTAGCCTTCTTTCTGAAATTCTTAAGTAAGGACATAAATAGGCATTGTTAAATAAAACTAATTATTTGCTTGAAGACAGAGTAACTGCTGCTGTTGTAGAATCAGATACTTAGAGTAGGCATAATGCAAAATAATTCTTATGCACATTAAAGCCTGAGAGGCAATGCTCAGGTAAGTGTTTCTCAGCCCAGGCTTCCAGCTAGGATTCCATGGCCAGTTTGAAGAAGTACCATCATCTGTGATTCTGTCCGTCCACAGATTCCATTAGTGTGGGTTGTATCATCCATGTAGTTTTAATTAAGTGCCCCCCCTGTGATGCTAAGGGAAGGCCAATGTCAAGCATGAGGGTTTCCGGATACATTTAAGAAAGTGGAGTTTGTTTATTTTTTCCCAGAAAGGTCACAGAGCCCATATTCCCATTTCCATAGCAGAAATTGCTGGGCAGTGGAGGCCAAGGAATTGAAACTCACACTTTGGGTCTTTATGTGGAACCTCCATCCTGACTCTCTCCTGTGATAAAGAATAGGAAAGGGTGAACTTTTTTCTGTACTTTGAGGTCGTTCTGCCTGTGGATTTGGTGGTAGCAGGTGAAGAGTTTGTCCTGATGCCTTTAAAGGCATAGTATCAAGATGCAGGAGTAATATGCCCAGATAATCTCACCTGAGAAGGAAATCAAAGGAAGGTGGAGAAAGAGAAAGAAATGATTGCTGCTCGGGTAAATGTGTCCAAGGTCTAGGGCTGTGCTCACTTTTTCTCCTGCAATATCATGTTCTTAAAATTTGCAAACCTTGGTGCCCATAGCAGAGTGGTTATGGCGCCAGCCACATGCACCGAGGGCGGTGGGTTCGAACCCGCCCTGGGCCAGCTAAACAACAATAACAGCCATAACAACAACAACAAAAAAAATAGTTGGGCATTGTGGCAGGTGCCCACAGTCCCAGCTACTTGGGAGACTGAGGCAAGAGAATCACATAAGTCCAAGAGTTTGAGGTTGCTGTGAGCTGTAACACCACTGCACTTTACCAAGGATGAAATAGTGAGACTCTCTCACTAAAAAAAAAAAAAAAAGAATTTGCAAACCTTTACATCTCTACTTGTGATGTTCCTGCCTGATGAGTTTGTTTCAAATACTCTTTTCCCATTTCTTATAATACTCAAGAGGCTCCAAAAATCCTTCTTCTCTCTATATGGCGGAGTCTTTCCATTCTCTCTCCATCCAGGTTTCCCATATGCCCTAAAAAATTCTCACCTTAAATTTATGTCCTGAAATAGTGAAAATGTTCCCTTTCTCTCCGTTGAAAATGGGAAAATATGGATGCCCAAGATTCCCATGAGGTTGGGTCACTGGATATTAGCAAAGAAGGGGAATATGTACTGTTTAGCTTCAATCTGGAAGCTCCATCGCTTTTATGTAAAATAAAATGAGGTACATGCACTTTTACAGAAGATGGTATTACCTGCCTAAAGTAACTCAAAGTTCTGTAAAAAAGAATAATTAGAAAAGACTTGCTTTCTAGGATGGTAAAGAAGACTATTTAAAGACAGGATTGGAGATTAGGAAACATGCCAAATATCTGTACCTTGAACTTTGTGAAAGCTGGGTTTTTTTTCAATAGTTTTTACAAGATTATTATTTACTTTTTCTTGCCAATACTATCACAGCAGTGATGTTGTGTTTGCATTTGTAAGTTAGGACCTAATTCTAAAACTAATTTGTCCTGTTACAGTTGATATTAATTTTATTCACTCAGTTATGGTGTTCTTTAACACATACTCCATTGTACAGTTCAGTATATCTTCTGTATTGTTATTATGTACTTTGGGGAGATTATCAACTAATGTGAACAAATCAAAACATTTACTGAGGAAGCACCCCTTTCTTCTTAGATTCTCTTTCATAAACCTTTCTTTGGAAAGTAAAGGTTGTCATCTTTGTTTACTGGTTCAGGAATCAACTGGTGTAAATCCAGTGTGTACAGTTCACTGAATGTTTGACAAAATATCGTCATGAGACGAAGCATTGTCATTCCCATCGAGCTTGTTGGAAATTGAGAAATGGAATATTCACCCTCTATCTTCTGCATAAAAACCTGCATTTTATCAAGCTCTCCAGTTCTTTCTTGTACACATTACAACTTTAGAGGTACCATTTATCTCACCACGACATTTTCATATAAAAAACATACACAGCTTATACTGTATGATGTAAATAAGGCACAAAAATATAGAAATGGCCTTTTATTTCTACTGTGTCAACCAAAAATGTACAATACATACCCTGATTTTGTGGATGTTATGCCATCCCCTTTCTTCAGTGTTAGATCACACATAAGGGAATATGTCACTTCTATATTTATTAGGTAATTACAGTCACTCATACAAGTAAGCATATACTCATTTAACTAAGTGAAATTTAATCTCCCCTTTGCTTCTTGGTAAATATGTTTGTTTTTCAGGGAGTGTCGACATTCAAGAATGTGTCTATAGAATTCTCTATGGAGGAGTGGGCCTGCCTGGACCCTGCTCAGTAACATTTGTATCGGGAAGTCATGTTAGAGACCTACAGAAACCTGGTCTTCCTGGAAGAGGATAACTTAAATACACAGTTCTGGGTTTACACTAAGCAATTCATATTTTCTCTTTGTAGACTGTTTTTATTCAATTTCATCATTGACTGTGTGAATATTAGGTTCTTGTTTCTAAGGAAAACTTTAGGATATCTTGCTATAGAAAAGATAATATTTGAGTTGTTTTATTTTGGCATTAATCTTACCCTTTTCGAGCTTATTTATATCATTCACTAGATTAATAGTAATTTCAGAAATACAGTGGCATAGATTGTTACTCCTACCTTTTTTTTTTAAACAGAGACAGAGTCTCACTTTATCACCCTGCTTTTGGTTGAATGCTGTGGCATCACAGTTCACAGCAACCTCCAGCTCTTGGGCTTAGGCGATTCTCTTGCCTCAGCCTCCCAAATAGCTAGGACTACAGGAGCCCCCCACAAAGCCCAGCTATTTTTTGTTGCAGTTTGGCTAGGGCCAGGTTTGAACCTGCCACCCTTGGGTTTATGGGGCCAGCGGCCTACTCACTGAGCCACAGGTGACACCCACTCATACCTTTAAGTCTGATTTCTAGTACCAAATTTTATTTCAGTAGTCTTGGGTTGTGGAGTTAAGAATCCTCCAAGTTTAAACACTTTTTGCAGTTTTTGGCCAGGGCTGGGTTTGAAGGTGCCACCTCTGACTTATGGGGCCAGCGCCCTACTCCTTTGAGCCACAGGTGCCACCCAGTTTAAACAATTTTTAAGGATTCTAAAGTTTCTCCAAGGAACCTCTATTTGGGGACTATTATTTCAGGATCTTCTAAAATGTCTCTTTCTCTACTTCAGCGAGGCACTAGATTGCCAGGTAAAGAATCCCAATTCCTTTTTCTAATAAAACAGGTCTGGCTGTCTCTAAGCCAGACTTCATTATCTATCTGGAGCAAAGCAAAGCAAAAAACCATGGAAGGTAAAGACACATCAGACACTAGTCAAGCCCCCTGGTGGGTTGGAGTGAATGAAGCAAATAACACTGGTCAGAGGTCCAAAGTTCTAGGAAGAATCCACACAATACAGTGTGATTAGTGGGCAGCACCCATAGCTCAGTGAGTGGTTGTGCCTGTCACATATGCTGAGGCTGGAGGGTTTGAACACAGCCCAGGCCAGCTAAAACAACGACAACTGCAACAACAATAACAAAAGGCCAGGTGTTGTGGCAAGCACATGTAGTCCCAGCTACTTGGGAGGCTGAGGCAAGAGAATCAATTAAGCCCAAGAGTTTGAGGTTGCTGTGAGCTGTGATGCAAGGGCACTTTACCCAGGGTGACAGCTTGAGACTTCTTCTCAAAAAAAAAAAAAATAGATTCTCTTCTTGTGTGTGACTTTCAATTCAAATCCTTGATTTTCATCTGTCTTCTTATGGGTCTCTTTGGGTTTTCACTAGCTGAAATATGGTGAGCTTCGTGATATTTGCATATCTTTTTTCTTACATTTGAGACTGCTCATTTTCACTGTGTTCTTCAACTGAAAATTTTGTTTATTTATGCTTTTATTTTGTTGAATACCTTCATTTTTCTGATTTTATTTAGTTATTTGTATCATTCCCGTTTTACCTTAGCATTATTCAGATAAAATTTTAAGGTAATTTAGACATCTCTATTTTTTATGGTTGATTCTAGATTATTTATTTTGTTTTTTTGGGTTATATTACCCTAACATTTTGTATGTGTTATAGTCTTTCATTGATTTTTGATTAGAAAAGCTGCCTTTCGGGTGGCACCTGTGGCTCAGTGAGTAGGGTGCTGGCCCCATATACCAGTTCAAACCCGGCCCCAGCCAACCTGCAACAAAAAAATAGTCGGGCGTTGTGGCAGGCACCTGTAGTCCCAGCTATTTGGGAGGCTGAGGCAGGAGAATCACCTAAGCCCAGGAGTTAGAGGTTGCTGTGAGCTGTGACCCCACAGCACTCTACCAAGGGTAACAAAGTGAGACTCTGTCTCTAAAAAAAAAAAGAAAGAAAAGCTGCTGCCTTTCACAAACTGTGATATATCTATATCCCACTGTACTCGGACACACACTGTACAAGGAAAGCAACAACCATTACATTGAGACAGTATTTTGACTGTGGAATTGTTTGGTTACTTTTTATTTGAAGCATTTTCCCACATTTCCTCCTAAGAGCTTGTCATCACTTGCTAGATGTGAATCTGTCTATTGTATTGGAGTCTCCTTGCTGCTGTACCATTTTTCCCTTTGGAATTAGCACCCCGAGTATGTCTTATAAACCATAGCACTGTTCCTTTCCGCATTCTTACTGATGGGAGACTCCAAACTTTCTTTGGAAAGACCCTCAAAAGTAAGAAGGATTAACACAGGTGTCACCTTTTTTTTTTTTTTTTTTAGGACAAAGCTGGCATTTGAAAGTTTACTTCCATTTTCACCATTCTGTATTAAGATGGCATAAAGTCTGTGGTGGGGGTAAATATGACAAACTTTTCTTTCTGTTCCATTTGGCTCTTATTATTAACTATTTTTCTTTTTATTTTATATATATATATATATGCACATACACAAATTTACATATTTATGTATGTATGTATTATTTATTTGAGACTGAGTTTCTGTCACCTTTGGTAGTGTGCTGGGCTGTCATAGCTCACAGCATCTCAATCTTCTGGGCTCAGGAGATCTTCTCACTTCAACCCTATGAATTGCTGGGACTACAAGCATGTCCCACCATGCCTGATTAATTTTTCTATTTGTGGTAGAGATGGGGTCTCACTCTTGCTCAGGTTGATCTCAAACACCTGTGCCCAAGTGATCCATTCACCTCAGTCTCCCAGAGTTCTAGGATTAAAAACATGAGCCAACGCCCCGCCTCTACTTTTTCTTTACAAGTTCTGCTTATCTGCTATGCTGCAAATTCTTAAATGGTTTTACAAATTCCCCCAAATGCAGTGTATACATGCAACATTTATTTATCTTTAAGACAGTTGGTGCCTGTGTACTATATTATGACATCTTCCTAATGTTCTTGGCATGAGTTTGTAGATAAAATATGCAATGCATATTTACTCAATTCTGATAAACAGTCAGTGTCTAAAATTGTTATTGTTTAAATTTCCTTCAGCTCTATGTAATCATTCTACTGAAGACCATATGCAAGAGCTGGGCACAAATATTTTATTCCCAGAGATGAGCCTGAGAAGATATCAAAGCTTTGGCCCCGAGAGTGTAAGCAGCAGAAAGTATGTTACAGTGGACTTGACCAATGTTTAACAGCTACCTGTACCAAAGGCTTCTAATGTAGTAAATGCTTGAATGTCTTCAGACAATTGTCAAATCTAAATAGACATAAGATGATATGTACTATAGAGAAAACTTTGAATGTAAAAGGTATGGGAAAGCCTCCAACCTCTGCTCACACATCACAGAAATAAGATAACTCATATTAGAGAAAAACAATACAAATCCAAAGAAGGTAGCCAAGTCTTTAAATCTTGCTCAAGCCTGTCTAAGCCTAAGAGACTCCATACTGGAGAGAAATTCAACAACTGTGAAAATTAAGGAAAGTGTCCTAGCCACAGAGCAAAATATTGTAACCACGAGAGTATTATTACTAAAGGAAAATCCTGCAATTATAAGGAATGTGACAAACTTACCAAGCAGTACTCACACTTTTCTGGACATAAAAGAATTCATTCTGGAGAGATATCCTACAAATGTCAAGAATGTGGAAAAGGCTTTAATAGTTCTTTAACCCTTTCTAGACATCAAAGAATTCACTCTGGAGAGGAACCCTATAAATGTGAAGAAGGTGGCAAAGCTTTCAACTGGTACTCATATGTTTCTGTACTTCAAAAAATTCATTCTGGAGAAAAACCCTACAAATGTCCAGAATGTGGCAAAGCCTTTTGGCAGTACACACACCTTTCTGTACATAAAAAAATTCATTCTGGAGAGAAACTCTGCAAATGTCAAGAATGTGGCAAACCCTTCCTTCATTCTGGAGACAAACTATACAAATGGGAGGAATGTGGCAAGTGCTTTACCCTGTACTCAATCCTTACTGTACATCAAAGAATTCATTCTGGAAAGAAACTCTATAAAGATCAAAAATGTGGCGAATAAATCATACAGGAGAGAAATCCTCCAAATATGAAGAATGTGGCAGTACCTCTACTTAGTTTTTGTAATATGCTAAGCATAAAAGAATTTACACTGGAGAAAAATCCTACAAATGTGAACAGTGTGGTAATGACTTTAAATGGAACTAAAACTGTACTGCACATAAGAAAAGTCATATTGGAGAGAAGTCTTATAAATGTGAATAATGTGGCAAAGATTTTTACTGGTCCTCACCCTTAGTAAACATAAGAGAAAGCATAGCAGAGAAAAATGGTAACATTATGAAGATGTGGCAAAGCCTTATTATGCCAGTAGTCAGTTTTCTGTGCACAATTGAATTCATGTTGATGAGAAACTCTACAAATGTGAAAAACTTGGCAAGTGTTTAACTTATGCTCAAATCATTCTATAAATGAAAAATTTATAACAGAAAAAACCCCTACAAATGGGAAGAAAGTGTCAAATTCTATAACCAGTACTCACACTTTTTAATACATAACAGAGTGCGACAACATCTTTCAATATATGTCATGCTTTTCTAATTATAATTCATATGAAAGAAATACTATCCAAATGTCAGTCATATCTCAGAGCCTTAAAGTTGTGTTTATCCTGTTAGATTAGCACTAAGGAGAGACAGGGACAGATAATGCTGGGAGATCCTTTGTCCATAATAAGAGGAACAAATTGAGCAGAGGAGGCTTCCAAGAAAGGAAAGCTGGCATTTCAAGAAGGCTTCCAAAAACTGAGTTGATGTTTGCTCTACAAAAATTAGTCTCAGAGGTAGAGAGGCCACAATGTGGAGATATGGTTGAGGCCACAAAAAGGGGTCTTTGAAGCGGGCATACAATTCAGATGACAGTAGGCTCAAGTGACCTATTTTCATTAACATAATACAATGTACACCAGTTCTATCACACTCTACAATTATAATGACAAATAGTGGTCATTGACTATAGGGATAGAAATGGGAGGACTCTCCATTCTGGAAGATTTCCCCATTTCTAAGAAAAATCATGGAATCATGAATATTTTACTCCTGTGCCACTTAACATAGAATTGGAAAATCTGTGTAAGGGGAAACATCTTACTAATCCCAGGGTCTTCTTCACTTGAAAATGTAGATGTGTTCCTTGTCTGGAGTGTACAGTCCTTAATAAACTTTGTCCTTTTGCACACTTGTTATCTACTTATTCTGCTCATTTCTTTCACTGTCTTGGTGGTAGTAACCATTCTTTGGTACCTGGAACAAAATGTGTACCTGACATCTGGTCCCCACATGTGACATTTTGCTGCCAAAATTTGGGAGGAAAATATACATGTTCAGCAAGATAAGCTAATGGAACAATAGACATTCTAAATTCCCTCTGCCTGCTGGATTATTTCCTTACTACTCCTACATCTCTCTGGCTTTTTTCACTTACAGGTAATGTAGCTTCTTACCTATGCCTGCTCCATCTGCTTTTTTCTTCACCTTCACAGTGCACTTAAGCTCCCAATTAGCACCAATATTCAAAAGCTTAAAAGGGGGCCTCAGGCTCCAGAAGCAGAATGTTAAATCAGATTTTTCAGGTCTTGATAACCAGAATGGGGATGAGGAGACAATGAGAGAAAGCCAGGCTAGCAGCAGGTCTTAAGAGCAGAAGGAAGCTTTTGAAATGGTAGCTATCTCTAGGGAAAAAGATTGTCAGGCACTGAGTTCCCCTAGACTAGGGGCTCAGTCAAGAAGATAGGAGACCTGAGCCCTTCCCTACTATGACTGTGGGTTCCTGAAGTAAGAAATTGCTCATAGTCTCTGCTAGGACTATGCTCTCACTACGAGAGTGATTCACTGAAAGTGACATCACCCTCTCCAGGAGACAGGGGTTCACATTCACCTTCTAGACTCTGTGAAATCCCTGACCCAACACTGATGTTCTGGAATGCTTTCTGTCTGATGCACAGAACTGCAGCTTCAGAACAAGCTCTCCTTTCTGATTCTGGGAAGGTCGAGTGTTGGCAAGCTGTCTCTCTCTGTGAGAATAAACAAATAGATGTTCATACCATTAGAGCCACTCCTCTGCTCTCCCTGAATATTCAGGGCCTCTGTTTCCCTCTTCTGTATCTCTCTTCAAAATGGAAGGTAAAATGCAAACCCCTGTGTTCTCTAAAGTCCCTCTGTTCACTGGGTGATGATGTTTCTGTTTATCCCTTTTAGTGCTTTCCAATGGCCCTACCACATTGTTTGGACGAAGTCTTAATTTTAGGTTAGAGACCTAAATCCTTAAGCCACCTTTCTCAAGCCTTTATAAAAGAAAAGTCTTAGCTGGGATGCAATTTTCTTTCAAAATAGAAAGAAAATTAAAGCAAGAAGGATTTAGTATGTAGGAGACAGATGTGAGGAAAGCCATGAATATGAAGAAACATAGGTGGTAAGGAACATTAAAAGGAAAGGGAATCATTTTGTGTAGGACAAAATCTAATATACTAATGTTTGTCCTAAAATAAGTGATGGTATAAGAAGAAAATTGACAAAGATAGGGCTTCAGCATGTCATAATCCTCTGTGTAAGGCATAATATTTGCAAAGGTGAATTTATAAACATTTTGTATGTGAACAAGTTGACCTAACTGAAAACAAATCTCTAAAACAACAAACCATTTTTTTGGTATCAGACTTTGTTTCAAATCTCTCTCTCTCTTTTTTTTTTTTGAGACAGAGCCTCAAGCTGTCACCCTGGGTAGAGTGCTGTAGTATCACAGCTCATAGCAACCTCCAACTCCTGGGCTCAAGCGATTCTCCTGCCTCTGCCTCCCAAGTAGCTGGGACTACTCGCACCCACCACAACGCCTGGCTATTTTTTGGTTGCAGCCGTCATTGTTTGCCGGGCCCAGGCTGGATTCGAACCCGTCAGCTCAGGTGTATGTGGCTAGCACCTTAGCCGCTTGAGCCACAGGCGCCAAGCCTGCTTAAAACCTCTTAAGATTGCTTGTGTATATGTTGAAACTGATAAAAACAATTAAGTCAGTTATTCATCAGTCTGCCACTATGGAGTTAAAATAAATTTGCCTCTCTGTATGTTCTTCTGCTTGCCTTAAGCTGTATATGATTAATTGTAAGTGTTTAGATCAAGATTATTAAATTCAAGGTCATCAGTTACTACCCTGAAATCAAAGTAAAGGAAAAAAAGAGCCATCTTGACCTTTTAAAACACCAGCCTCTTTTTCTCAACTGCCTGACATTTTCAGTCCTTTTTCTGTATCTTTAATTCACTCCTCACACTTCTTAGCTTTCTGTTCCTAAGTTTAGATGACAGAATATGTATATGTAACTATTGCCACACTTGAACAACACGTATTTTCTTTCACAAGTGTGGACTCTGGCCACACTGGACCATTTCTGGTTGTGGGACAAACGGGACTCTATGCCCTTCTTGCTGCCCTTTTTTTTTTTTTTTTTTTTTTTCTTTTTTGAGACAGAGTGTCACTTTGTCACCCTCAGTAGAGTGCTATGGTGTCATAGCTCACTGCAACCTCAAACTCTTAGGGTCAAGTGATCCTCTTGCTTCAGTATCCTGAGTACCTTGGACTATAGGCACCTGCCACAGTGCCCAGCCATTTTTTTTTTTTTAGAGACAGGGGTCTCGCTCTTGCTCAGGCTGGTCTGGAAATCCTGAGCTCAGGTGATCCTCCTGCCTTGACCTCCCAGAGTGCTAGGATTATAAGTGTGAGCCATCACTCCTGGCCCCTTGCTGCCCTTTTTGAGTTGTGACATTCTCAATCACATAAGGTGTTTGTACTTGGTTTTTCACCTACTGCATCATTGGTGGCTCTTTTATTAAACCTATACCAGTGCTCTGCTCTTGACTTTCAGAAAGTTCTCATTAGCCACCCTGAACTGGAGGCAAATGGTCTGTGTTAAACCTCCTTATAGACTCCTTGACCAGATTCCTCTCAGGCTGAATCAATGGGCAGCTCTTTCACTGTGGTCACTGGAAAAAATCAGGGTAGACAGGGACGTCATCTGAGCATGAAGACTGGGTGAGGCAAAGGCCAAAAAGAGGTAGCCAACCACAGGTAAATATGAAACCCAGGAATTGAATGTAGACACAGGGTACATGCTTTGTAAGGGATGACTTCTGTCACTGGAATCTGATGAGGTGATTCTGGGTAGGAAAATGCAGGGCTCAGAGAACTCTGACCACCTGAGATGGGCAGAGCATTGTCCACAGGTATTGTTCTCTCCATGATAATTGTGGCTTTCTGGGCAGCGATAATTTGACCCACTGTAGGTATGCCCTGTCCAGTGGGTTGTCTATCCTCTACCTATGGAAAGCTGTGTGGGCCAAGACTTTCTAACAAATGTTGCACTCTGTCTTATAACTAAACAATCTGGCTCTATAGCAGAAGTGACAGGACAGCTAGAACACCAATTCTTTCTTAAACCTCTTACATGGTTTGAAGAAAAAGAGGTGGCTCATTGGTTCCTTTATATGCCTGATGTCCTCATTCTCTTGCTGGGGAGATACTTGTCTAAAAATTTTTTTTTTTTGAGAGAGAGTCTTAAGCTGTTGCCCTGAGTAGAGTGCTAAGGTGTCACAGCTCATAGCAACCTCCAGCTCTTGGACGTAAGTGATTCTTTTGTCTCAGCCTGCCAAGTGGGCGCCTGGGACTATAGGCGCCAACCACAATGCCTGGCTATTTTTTGGTTGTAGTTGTCATTGTTGTTTGACGGGCCAGGGCTGGATTTGAACCCACCAGCTTCTGTGTATGTGCCTGGTGCCCTAGTTGCTTGAGCTACAGGCCCTGAGCCCATTTGTCTAAATTATATACTCAGATTTCATTTTCTCTAGAAAACAATAGCCTTGCAATGCAGGTACTACAAGAACATGACTAGTAAGTGTTTCTCCAGCATCTGGAGGATGAGGACAAATGGCCAGAAGAAATCAACATCCAGGTAAAGTTCTCTATCTGGGAAGAGCATATCCCTAGGAAAGCCCTCAGGACCAACCCAATTGAGGTTCACTTAAAATCAAGTCGACCACCACAAAAAAGTCTACACTTTTAAACATAAAGTATAAATACTTTATAAGCCTCTGTGATTGACAACTTTATGAGATATGGACTAACAAGGCCCTGCCAATCTTCACGTAATGCCCTTATTTTTTTCATTGAGAAGTCTGGAATAAAGGCCAGGCATGGTGACTCATGCCTGTAATCCCAGCACTCTGGGAGGCCAAGGCAGGTGGATTGCCTGAGATCATGAGTTCAAGACCAACCTAAGCAAGAGCAAGACTCCTGTAAAAATAGCTGGCATTGTGGTGGGTGCATGTAGTAGGGAGGCTGAGACAAGAGAATCGCTTGAGCCCAAGAGTTTGAGGTTGCTGTGAGCTGTGATGCTATTGCACTCTACCAAGGTTGACAAAGTGACAACTCTGTCTCAAAAGAAAGAAAGAAAGAAAGGAAGGAAGGAAGGAAGGAAGGAAGGAAGGAAGGAAGGAAGGAAGGAAGGAAGGAAGGAAGGAAGGAAGGAAAGAAGGAAGGAAGGAAGGAAAAGAAAAGTCTGGAATAGATGAATTGTTATTTTCCCAAGGGTAGTAAATGAAGTAGTGTTAGACATTTATCTCATGGTACCTAACCATTACATTATTTTGATTATTGTACCTTTAACTCTCTATCTCTCTGCCTGTATCACCAGGAGTACATGTTCCATTTTGAGTCCATTTTCTACTTAAAGATTGGAAACTTGCACAAATAAGAGCTTCATGGGGGAGAAAAGTAATACTTGGCATTCTCTGTCCTTTGGTGTCCCTTGGCAGGTGGTAGATTTATGAAGTGAGCTGGAGCAGTACTGAGTTCTGACTAGTTTTCACTAAGAATATTTCTTATCCTGTAAAGATACTCATATCACATTTTGCAACAGTGATTTCTTTGTATTAATTTTTTTTCTTGACTTTCACAAATTTGTGCTCTGAAATAAGAAATGCTATAAAACAGATGAAAGCCAATCTGTTACCCAAATATCAAATGGTAACCCTTACTTTTTAATCTCTTTCTCATTATAAAGAAATGATTCGAGATCTGAGAATTAAGTTTGTGAACTTGACACCGTGCACTTACAGTTACAGCACTGTACAAACAACTTAGCGAGGTTTCATAATCTTGGTGCATTAGTGCCTCACAGTTGAGTTTTCACTGACATGTTCTGGTGTCTTGCTTGGACATGTTTTCTTTCTTTTCTTTTCTCTTTTCTTTTCTTTTCTTTTCTTTTCTTTTCTTTTCTTTTCTTTTCTTTTCTTTTCTTTCTTTTCTTTCCTTTCCTCACTTTATTGCCCTTGGCAGAGTACTGTGGCATCACAGCTCACAGCAACCTCCAACTCCTGGGCTTAGACGATTTTCTTGCCTCAGCCTCCTGAATAACTGGAACTAAAGGCACCCACCACAACGCCTGGCTATTTTTTTTTTTTTGGCTGGGGCAGAGTTTGAACCCACTACCTCCGGCATATGGGGCCGGCGCCCTACTCTTTTGAGCTATAGTGCTGCCCAAGTATTTTTTGTTGCAGTTTGGCCAGGTCTGGGTTGGAACCTGCCACCCTCCCTCAGTATATAGGGCCAGTGCCCTACCCACTGAGCCACAGGTGCCACCTGAGTTAGGACAATCTTAACTAAAAATCTTGGCTATCAACTCATCGGTCTAGCATTATTGACAATATACCAGTTTACATATGTTGTGTGCGAGTGACTATCCAGTGAGCAGATAACTGTATTGGAACACTGTCCTTACTCCCTTGATATGGCCCCCTATGATATTTCTGTTACATGAAGATAAAGGAAATATTTTTTAAAAAGACATTTTACTGATACTCATAATATCAATTGTAATATAGCAACAGCTTCGATGGACATTCAAAGAAATAAAAGAATTCTAAAATCACTTTGAAGTGTAGATTAGGTGCTGTCATCGGTATATCTTCCCAAGGTGAGTACTTTGAGTGTGAACATAGTGATCTTCAGGAATGAGGTAGGTAGCAGAGTCCTTGGACCATAAAAAAATCAAGTCACATAGATATTTATGAGGAGAAAAATCTCCTCTTTCCTTCAATGTCACTTGATTTATAGAAGAAACTATTACCAGTGTTTTTTCTTCTGGATACTTCTTTTGAATTTTATTTTATTTTATTTTTGCAGTTTTTGGCTGGGGCTGGGTTTGAACCTGCCACCTCCAGCATATGGGGCTAGCGCCCTACTCTTTTGAGCCACAGGTACCACCCACCTTTGAATTTTTAAATACATTTTTGTAAGAATAAATTACATCATTCTCTATTATTCTTTTATTGATTGTTTACCAAGCTATAGTTAATTGATGTCTATTTATATTAGTTTCAGATCAGTACTAAGACCTATGTCATAAATTCTCAGGCTTGTTCTCATTTTTCAGATAACCAGTTTCACAATTTTGGACACACATTTAAAAAATGACAGGAGTAGTGGAGGTCTTAGTAGAAGTATTTGAACCCTGTTTCCTTCAGGGCTAGGATGACTGACAAATTTAATGTTAACGTAACACAGTTGACGTCTTTTGGCTTTTTATGACCGTCATGCCATTCTTCATATTAAAAACATATGAGGGTTTCATTATTCATTTGCTTCTGTATATTATTTTTTTAATTGAATGATAGCTGTGTACACTAATGCAATCATGGGGTACAGTGTGGTGTTTTCATATACAATTTGAAATATTTCCATCAAACTGGTTAACATAGCCTTTATGTCATTTTCTTAGTTATTGTGTTAAGACGTTTATATTCTACTCTTAGAAAGATTCACTTGTACCCTTGTAAGATAAACCATAGAAGTGATCCCTCCAATCACCCTCCCTGCCCACAACCTCCCCTCCCTTCCCCCTCCCCCCATATTCTTAGGCTATAATTAGTTATAGCTTTGATACGAAAGCTGTAAATTAGTTTCATAATAGGACTGTGTACATTGGATACTTTTTCTTCCATTCTTGTGATATGTTGCTAAGAAGAACATTTTTCAGCTCCATCCATGTAAACTTTCCTAAAGTCCCCATCTTTCGTTATGGCTGCATAGTATTCCATGGTGTACATATACCATAATTTGTTGATCCATTCGTGAATTGATGGGCACTTGGGCTTCTTCCATGATCTGGCAATTATGAATTGGACTGCAATAAACATTCTGATACAAATATTTTTGTTGTAATGTGGTTTTGGTCTTCTGGATATATACCTAATAAAGGAATTGCAGGATCAATTAGCAGGTCCATTTTTAGTTCTCTAAGTTCTCCAGATGTCTTTCCAAAAGGAATGTATTAGTTTACATTCCCACCAGTAGTGTTGAAGTGTTCCCTTTTCTCCACATCCACGCCAGCATCTCTGGTTTTGGGATTTGGTGATATGGGCTAATCATCCTGGAGTTGGGTGATATCTCAAAGTAGTTTTAATTTGCATTTCTATGATTAAGGATGGTGAACATTTTTTCATATATCTGTAGGCCATGTGCCTATCTTCCTTAGAGAAATTTCTCTTCAAGTCCCTTGCCCACCCTGAGATGGGATCACTTGTTCTTTTCTTGCTAATACGTTTGAGTTCTCTATGGATTCTGGTTATTAAACCTATGTCAGAGACATAACCTGCAAATATCTTCTCCCATTCTGAGGGCTGTCTGCTTGCTCTATTACTGTGCTCTTGGCTGTGCAAAAGCTCTTTAGTTTGATCAGGTCCCATTAGTGTATTTTTGATGTTGCTTCAATTGCCTGGGGGGGTCCTTCTCATAAAATTTTCACCCAGGCCAATTTATTCAAGTTTTTTTCCTACACTTTCTTGTAGTATTTTTATGGTTTCATGTCTTAAGTTTAAATCTTTAATCCAGTGAGAGTCTATCTTAGTTAATGGTGAAAGGTGTGGGTCTAGTTTCAGTCTTCTACAGGTTGCCAGCCAGTTTGCCCAGCACCATTTGTTAAATAGGGCATCTTTTCCCCACTCAGTGTTTTTAATTGGCTTGTCAAAGATCAGGAAACGGTAGGTAGCTGGATTTATCTGTTGGTTCTCTATTCTGTTCCATACATCTACCTCTCTATTTTTGTGCCAGTACCATGCTGTTTTAATCACTATCAATTTACAGTATAATCTGAGGTCTGGTAGCGTGATTCCTCCTGGTTTGTTTTTATTCCTGAGTAATGTCTTGGTTATTCAAGGTTTTTTCTGATTCCATATAAAATGAAGTATTATTTTCTCAAGATCTTTAAAATATGGCAGTGGGGCTTTAATGGGGATTGCATTAAAATTATATATTGCTTTGGGTAATATGGAAATTTTAACAATGTTGATTCTTCCCAGCCATGAACATGGTACATTTTTCCATTTGTTAACATTTTCAGCTATTTCTTTCCTTAGAGTTTCATAGTTCTCTTTATAGAGATCTTTCACATTCTTTGTTAGGTAAACTCCTAAATATTTCATCTTCTTTGGCACTACTGTGAACGGAATAGAGTCCTTGACTGCTTTTTTAGCTTGGCTGCTATTGGTATATATAAAGGCTACTGATTTATGAGTGTTGATTTTGTAACCTAAGACACTGCTGTATTCCTTGATCACATCTAGGAGTTTTGTAGTCAAATCCCTGGTGTTTTCCTGATATACAATCATATCATCTGCAAAAAGTGAAAGTTTAATCTCTTCTGATCCTACATGGATGCCCTTGATTGCCTTTTCTTCCCTAAATGCGATGGCTAAAACTTTCATTACAATGTTAAAGAGCAATGGAGACAATGGGCAATCTTGCCTGATCTGAGTGGGAATGATTTCAATTTAACTCCATTCAAAATGATATTGGCTGTGGGTTTGCTGCAGATAGCCTCTATCAGTTTAAGAAATGTCCCTTCTATACCTATTTTTTTAAGTGTTCTGATCATGAATGGGAGCTAGATATTATCAAAAGCTTTCTCTGCATCAATTGAGAGAATCATATGGTTTTTGTTTTTTAATTTGTTTATATGATGAATTATATTTATAGATTTATGAATGTTGAACCATCTTTGAGATCCTGGGATAAAACCCTCTTGGTCATGGTGTATAATTTGTTTGATGTGTTGCTGGATTCTGTTTGTTAGGATCTTGTTGAATATTTTCACATTAATATCCATTAGTGATATTGGTCTATAATTTTCTTTTCTTGTTGGGTCTTTTCCTGGTTTGGGGATCAAGGTGATGTTTGCTTCATAGAATGTGTTGGGTAGTATTCCATCTTTTTCTGTATTTTGGAAAAGGTTGAGTAATATAAGTACTAGCTCTTCTTTAAAGGTTTGGTAGAATTCTGCTGTGAAGCCATCTGGTCCTGGGCCTTTCTTTTTAGGGAGATTTTGTATAGTTGATGCTATTTCAGAATTTTATATAGGCCTGTTCAACATTTCCACTTCATTCTGGCTAAGTCTTGGGAGTGCTTCTGTATATTATAAGCAGCAAAGTGAATATATGCTGTTTACCTTCTGCTTTACTTCAGAAAATGATGGAGATTTTCACTCTTCTTATCTCAGTACATGGAGGACTGTTTTTTTATGTCTGAAGAAACCATGGTGAAATCATGTTGTTATTGTTGTTTATTTTACATTTTCTTCATATAAAATCTCAGACAAGTTCTAATCCTAGCAGCCTGGGCACATACTGGGAGCTTGATAGTCCACCCACAGCTGAAGCCTGAGAAAATTCCTTGTGAAAATGTGCAGGAAGATGTGGACCAACAGAGAGAAAGAGCACCTAAACACCATGTTTATAAGAGGAAGGGTTTTATTCACCATCCAGGAGCTTCCACCCTAGAATAATTCCAAATGGCTGCACTCCCAGACTGGCTTGGTCTTTCTCTTTTTATCTACAGTCAAAAAGTTCCAACTCATAGGTACCTTTTTCATTGGGCAGTTTGAATCAAGGGGGAGATGCTATTACAGCCCCCACAGAACTACAGGATTTCACAGAAGTGGAAATTTCCAAGTTCCAAGAAGTTAAGTCTATAAATTCCCAAGAGCTGAGTCACCGTGGAGTAGACCCTGCAGGTGTATCCTTGTGGTCTCCTTGAGAAGACCTAGACCTCAATCTGCTTGGGTATCTTCTCTCAGAACTTGTCTTAACTGGACTTTAGACTTTGGGAAAAGGGGAAAAGGCATGTGATCTGCGCACCCACACCACTAAGGACAAAGGGTGACTCCTTTATAGCTTTTATGGATGTGAAGTCACCTAGAAGGGAGCTTGCACTCATAATTGGACACAGTACTCAATATGTGGCACAGGGAAAAGTGAAAGCCATTCAGCAAATGTAATTCTGCTGTCTGTCAAGTTCTAGATTTTATAATACTTATAAGCTGTTTCTAATCTATTTTTACTGCCTTGTTCTGTCCTGAAATGTCAAAGAGTACCTAACAGGTCTTGGAATTAACATGGTAGCTAAGAAACTTGGCAAGGTTTTATAAACCTTGACAAGATTTGACATCAACAAAGTACAAAGAAGAACAGTGAAGTTAACATAAATGTATGCTTGCACACACTGTAAAAATCTATATGTCCATGATCAGGGAATTAAAAAATAGGTATGTTTTTAGGCTCATGCTATTAAAGACAGATCTTTATGATGGAAATAAATTTCCATATGAAAAGCTACTTACTAAAAGTAAAGCAGTAATCCCCTCTCTGGAACAAACAACAGATTTAAGTAGGAATTTGGCTGTCTCTGGTTGCCAGTTTTTTCCCCTAGGCTTCTTTAACCTGTGATAAAAACTGTTTTAAAAGCACTAATAGCAATTTTTCACAGCTGTGAAGGAGATCCATATAATAGATGTATTTGTAATGTCCCTGACCTTGGGTGGATGTAGTCTGTGTTTTAGGAATCTGGAATCCTGGTATTTGGTGTCCTGTACAGGTTCTGAGCACTAGCACTGATGTCAGATCCTCCTAGCGGGGCCACAGTGCATGAAGCTCTGCTCTCAGGGTCTAGGTGATTTCAGGCCAGTTACTTTGCTTCTCTGAGCCTCAGATTCCTTACCCAAAATGGAGGCAACAAAATTACCTGCCTCCATGAGTGATATCTTCAAACAGCATACATGTATATAATGTCCCTGGCACAGTAACTGTGATGTATGCAGTTGTTTGTATTTGTTTTTGTTTTTAATTAGCGAGTGGTAAGACTTGGTGGGGATGGGGTGGGAGAATACAATCCTGACCTTTGAACACACTTTGCTCCCTTCAGAGTCTGTGCAGCTGGCAACAAAGATGGCTTTCTGTTATAAAGATCTCTTATCCTTCGTGCAAGCAGGTGATCTCCCAGCTGGCAGCACTGGGGCTGAAGTCTGGGCTGCTGGCCCAGTTCTTCAATCTGGCAGCCTCTTCACCACCCTGGACCTCTGTTCATCTGCCTATAAATAGGGCACAATGGTGCCTCCTAGGGGTTCTGTGACAGTAAAGTGCATTATTCAGTAATCCTTTGGGTCTGAAAAACTATATCCAGTTGAAACATTAAGAAAATGGTGATGGGAAAGACTACCTATATATCTGTCTAACAAGGGTACAAGTGAACTTTTCTAGAACTAGAATGTGAATGTGTTGATACAATGATTAACCAAATGATATGAAAGTTATGTTAACCAGCTTGATGAAGATGTTTCAAATCGTATATGAAACAGCACAATGTACCCCATGTTGGCATCAATGTACACAGAAACCAATAAAAAAAAAAAAAATATGGAAAAAAAAAAAAAAAAAAAAACCATGATTAAATAATAACAATATTATTTAATTAGATTTGCTAAAACAGAAAATTTTACTGATAAAAGAAAAACAAATTTTAAAAATAAAAAATTTGACAAGTAAAAAAAAAAAAAAAAAAAAAAAAAAATAAAAGAAGTAAGGATTGAGGAGAGGTCACCAACAGGAAAATGGCACAGCTCTGGGGTGAATAATAGGTCCAGGCCACATCAGGATGGACAACTTTT
>CAUYQV010023602.1:0-10292 GCA_963574575.1 Galagoides demidoff | reverse complement strand
GGTCCCAGCTACTTGGGAGGCAGAGGCAGGAGACTCGCTTGAGCCCAGGAGTTGGAGGTTGCTATGAGCTGTGATGCCATGGCACTCTACCCAGGGGGATAGCTTGAGGCTCTGTCTCAAAAAAAAAAAAAAAAAAAAGAACTGGCCAATTAAAAGTTCTATGTGGCTAGGGATGGTGGCTCATGCCTGTAGTCCCAGCTACTCAGGAGGCTGAAGCAGGAGGATTACTTGAACCCAGGAGTTTGAGGTTGCTGTAAGCTAGACTGAGCCTGGACAACACAACGAGACTCTCCCAAAAAATAAATGAATAAATAAACAAACGAACAGATTTTGTGAAGAGACAAAGATTGAGCAGTTGTGGCCACATTGTTGACCTCATGCAACACTCGGCTTCTCCACATTGAATGTGGGAATAGGAGACTCAGAATAGAATCTGTTCTCCTTCCCCTCCCCTGTGACATTTTTTTTGATCTTCAGTTACCTTTTTTTGGCTTTGCGGAGAACCTTATCAAAAGCAATGGTGATAAGCAATGTTACCAACAAGACTGACTCTCACTCCATGAACTCCTGTGTATTGATTGAGAATTTCAACACTCTTGTGGTGAAATCCTTTTGAGATTTTTCTGCTGGAAAATCTGGAAAAAATTGAAAGGGAACAGAGCAAACAAGCAGCAGCACAGATGAAGGATTCATCTCTGGGATGAAAAGGATTTCGCCACAAGAGTGTTGAAATTCCCAATAAATACACGGGAGTATATCAAGCAGCAGCAGAGATGAAGATAAGAAGGTAAGAAGGTAAGCAGAGATTTCATCAAGACTCTGGGAGATCCTATAGTTTTCTCCTGTATCTCTTCTTATTCTTCCTCTGGGTCTTCCTTCAAGTCCTCTTTCTTCTTCTAAAAGTATATTGTCTAGACAATTTTTCTTTCTTGTTCAAGAATGGGACATGATGGCAGGATGTACAGTTACCCAGCAGGTGTTCCTCCTCCTGCTCCTATTGCTCAAACTGTGGTGCCCTCAAAATGCCAGTGTGTTATCAGGAAACACCTCACGGAGGGGGGAAAGTGACTTCAATTCCAAGAGTGGACGGCAAGGTTCTTCTTCCAAATCTGGAAAGTTGAAAGGAGATGACCGTCAGGTCATTAAGAAAGAATTGGTTGGCTTGGTGCCCATAGCTCAGTGGCTAGAGCACCGGCCATGTACACTGGAGGTGGCGGGTTCAAATCCAGCCTGGGCTTGCCAAAGAACAATGACAACTACAACCAAAAAATAGCTGGGTGTTGTGGTGGGCCCCTGTAGTCCCAGCTATTTGGGAGAGCAAGGCAAGAGAATTGCTTAAGCCCAAGAGATTTCAGTTGCTGTAAGCTGTGACACCACGGCTCTACTGAAGGGGACATAATGAGACTCTGTCTCAGAAAAAAAAAAAAGGAATTGCCTCAGATAAAACAAAAAGTGGATTCTCTACTGGAAAATCTGGAAAAAATTGAAAAGGAATAGAGCAAACAAGCAACAGCAGAGATGAAGGATGATGAGATAGAAGAGGAGCAGAGCAGTTCCCTGAAGAAAGATGAGACTAACGTGAAGATGGCGTCTCAGAGGGTGCAGACGACTCTGCTGAGGAGGGGGAACTACTGGATGAGGACAATAATGAAGATGGGGGATGACTAGCTGGAGTTGATCAAAGGTGATGAAAAAGAGGCTGAGGAAGGAGAAGATGACAGATGATATAGGACTGGTGGTGCCCCAGCCAGCTCAGTGGAGCTGGGGAGAGGGGGCAGACTGGCTGCCTCCACCTTGGCAGTGTTGGTGCTGTGGCAGTGAGCAGAGGAACCAGTGGACTGGAGATAGGCAGGGGGGTCCCGGCAGGAGGCTCCAGTAGCTGGAGGGGCCAGACAACTGCTAGGGAAACACCAGCGCCTCCTCTTGCATTTGGGCTGAACAGGGAACCCCTCCCCCCAATTTCCTAGGCCTGGTCAATTTCATGTAAGTTTCCTAGGCCTGGGAATAAAAGGGATTTGAGCTATTCATTTGTGACCCAGACACTTCCCAGACATGACCCAGACATGCCCCAGAAAACCTAAATGTAACTACTGAGCCCCCACTAAATGTACCTACTGAGGGCCCCATGTGACTATATATACCCCTAGACAAAGAGCCTGGAGTCAGTGAGTCAGACAGACAGAGACAGAGAGAGACAGCTTTTCTCTCCTGACTTGGGTTTTCTCTCTCTGCAGGGAGCTTTTGTGTTTTTGTATTCTTTTCTGTAAGTAAATCCTGTCTTACCACTGATCTGTGGTCCATGGATTCATTTTTGAATCACTGAGACCAAGAACCTTCTGAAGATGAAATTCTGTTATCATATTTGGGGGGCTTGTCTGTGATCAAAGATCAGTGGTAAGCAATGGAACCACTTACCTCTATCCTGATTTTCTCTATAGTCACAATAATGGAGACTAATCATTTTGATGCCTGTCAGTTGGTAAATGTGCATAATGTGGCTGCTGACCTCCAGGTCACAGGTGAGAGGCTATTGGGGAATGAACTTTCTAATTCCCCTTGGCTCCAGAAAGGAATCAAAGGGAATGTTAGACTTTTGAAACTGTTTTGTATTTACTCTTTTTCTCTGGTTGGGAGCTGAGCAAAGAGGTAGCACCCAGAGGTCCTGTGGTCTCCAGCAACGGTTCTGACCCTGGGTCACAGGAGATCCTTCGGAAAATCATGCTCTCCCAGCATTTACTATCTTCTCTTCTCTTCCATGGTCTGAAACTTTTCCTGTTTATCTCTATAGACCTCTTCTGTCTCTCTCTCCTTGTAGTTTGCATGCTTTGTTTGAATGTTGGTAAAGAAAATTTATATAATAGTTAAGTTTGTATGGGCCCATTCTGGTATTTTTGGGATGTTTTAAGTGTGCTTCAAATGTTGTAAGTGTGTTGTAATGTCCTTTTTATTGCCTTACATTGTGAAATTAAATTCAATCGGCATTTTCATGTGTCTGAGAAAAAAGGCTAAACCATGTTAACTATAAGTCAGCTCCAAACTAAGGGCAAAAAGACTCCCCTATATGGCTTTCCTGGGCAACTAGAGGCCTGTGAATGGAAGCCCAGGGCAACTCCCCAAGGCGATGAAATGACTGTGGGTATTTGATTTCTGGTTTACTGGTGCAAATGGGAATGTTTAAAATACTTCCAGGTGTCTTTAAGACTTCAGCTAATTGTAACTAATTGTAATGCAAAAGTTTCAAAGTGTCTCTCAACCCTGATTTGTCACTGAGTTTAATTATTGTTGCCCAGCTAACTTTTGGGAATGAAAGGGAGGTTGGAAAACATAGCATTTAAGACCTGCTATTTTCCATTGTTACTGTGAATTTAGAAGAAGCTTGTAAAGATTTTATAGAGTTAAATGTGCAAGCACTGCACAGCTATTTTCTCCAGGGCAGAGCTCATCCCCACTTTGCTTGATACTCTGGAGCTGGGGGGAGGGGGAGAGGGTAGGGAGAAAGGGGCAGAATATGCATCAGGTGGGTCCAGGCTTCCTGATACCTGATTTCTCAGGCTGTGCTGCCGGTATGTTATAAGCACAGGAGAACCAGCAGGTACAAAGCACTACACTGGTAAGAGTGGCTAATTCCAGATAAGTGCAGGGGCTGAGGAGGCCACTCTCCTCAGGGATTCTTCCCCAAGCATTAGAAGGATGCTTCCTTTTGTTTGGCCGGAAGGCTTCTTGGGTTGGTTAGAGGATGCTTTGACAACCCAGGAATATGGGGTGGGATGATGTTTGTTCTTTCCCACAGATGGGTAATGTATTCTCTCACCAAGAGAACACCCCGCTGGGCTGTATTCTGAAGCACTGGGACATGTTTGATCCCCAGATGCTGAAAAAGAATGTATGGTTTTATTTTGCACCCAGACCTGGCCTCAGTATCAACTCTCCACTGGTGAACAATGGCCCCCAGAGGGTACTCTAAATTATGATACCATTTTTCAGTTAGATACTTTTGTAAACAAGAAGAAAAGGGGTCTCAAGTGCCCTATGTGCAAGCTTTCTTTTTCCTCAGGGACCCCCCCTAACTGTGTAAAACCTGTCAGATAGATTCAGCTCTCCCAGCTGTAGTACCTTCCCCGAATGGTCAGGGATTCCTGAGAGAGACGCTGTCACCACCTAGTCCAAACCCACCATCTACCTCTCCTGCACCTTCCTCCAGGTGTTCAGAAAACCCCAGGAGGGAGGCTGCCTTCCTGAGTTTATTCTGGTCCTACTGGGACCCCCACAAGGCAACCATATCCTTCTTTGTGTTCCTTGGTGGAGACTGCAGGTGGTGAAACGGGAAGTGCGTGAGTATACACTCTGTTTTCTCTAGCAGATTTAAAGCAAATTAAAGTTGATTTAGGAAAATTTTCTGATGACCCTGATAAGTGCACAGATGTTCTCCAAGGGTTAGGACAAAGCTTTGACCTCTCTTGGAGAGATGTGATGCTACTACTAGATAAAACTAACTTTTAATGAAAAAAATGAAGTCTGAGATGAAGCTAAAAATTGGGGTGATTTGTGGTTCATGACCAATACTGATGGTAGTATGTCTCCTGGGGAAAGGGACAGATACCCCATGGGAAGACAGGCTGTTCCCTTTGGGCATTCTGAATGGAACCCTGAGAAACAAGGTGACTGGCAGCATAACATTTTCTAACATGTATCCTGGAAGGTTTATATCCATTCAAGAAAAACCCTATGAATTATTCCAAGTTGTCTACTATTTGCCAGGAGCAAAATAAGAGTCCCTCAGCCTTTTTTGAGTGGCTTCGGGAGGTGATGAAAAAACAAACTCAGTTAACACCCGACTCCTTAGAGGGCCAAATTATTTTAAAAGATAAATTTATCACTGAGGTGGCCCCAGACATTCTTAGAAAACTCCAGAAGTTGGCTCTAGGCCCAGATCATAACCTGGAGCATCTTCTTAAAACGGCCACTGTGGTCTTTTATAACCGAGATCAGGAAAAGAGGAGGAAAAAGAGAAGGGATATAAAAAGAGTAATAGCTCTAGTAACGATACTCCAACAAATGAGCACCTTTCAGGGGCAGAAGGAAGCCAGAGGAGCTAAGAGCAAGTGCTGCCAATGTGGTCAGGCTGGCCACTTCAGGAAAGACTGCCCCTAGCAGCACCATTGGCTGGGCAAGTCACCTGGCCCCTGTCCAGAATGCAAGGGTGACCACTAGAGGGTGGCCTGTCCTCAGAGGCAAAGGCCTCCGGGGACAGTGATCCCATCAGCACCCAAACTGTATTGAGGGTGCCCGGGGCAGATTCTCATGGCTCCAGCTGGTGTCATCCCCCTTCAGGAGCCCAGGGTTTGCCTTACAGTGGAGGACCAAGAGATAGAATTTCTTCTGTACACTGGTGCAACCTTTTCCGTACTTCTCTCTAACCCTGATCTTTTATCCCCCAAATCTGTAATTATACATGGGGTGTCTGGAAAGCCGGTTACCAAATTTTTCTCTCAGCCTTTGAGCTATAATTGGGATGACCGGCTCTTCTCTCTCGCCTTCCTAACCATTCCTGAAAGTCCTGCTCCCCTTTTGTGGAGGGACATACAAACTAAAGCAGGAACAACCATTTATATGAATACAGGACAGGAACCTATATTATGCCTTCCCTTGTTAGAGAGAGAAATTAACCCAGAAGTGTAGGCTGCTGAGGGACAGGTGGGAAGAGCAAGATATGCTCAACCAGTCCAAATTAAGTTAAAGAATCCCATCATTTATCCCAATTAAAAACAATATCCTCTAAAAGGAGATGCTAAGAATGGACTAATACCCATAATACAGAATCTAAAATGACAGAAGTTATTAATACCTTGCAATAGTCCATGTAACACTCCTATTCTAGCAGTGCCACGCCAAATAGAACTTGGAGACTAGTCCAAGATCTCTGCATTATAAATGAAGCGGTCATTCCTCTCCATCCTGTAGTTCCCAGTCTGTATACTTTATTATCTCATATCCCTAAAAAGGCTGCTTATTTTGTAGTCTTAGACTTAAAAGATGCCTTCTTTTGCATTCCAGTTCATGAAAATTCCCAATACCTTTTTGCTTTTGAAGACCCCTCTGATTCCAACACCCAGCACACATGGATTGTGTTACCCCAGGGATTTAGGTACAGCCCTCACTTGTTTGGACAAGCCATAGCCAAAGACTTGAGTCATTTTTCATATCCTACAGAGACTCTTATTCAGTATGTAGATGACATTCTTTTGGGAGCACCAGATGAAGAGGAATGCCACAAAGCTGCACAAACTCTATTAAACTTTCTAGCTGATTGTGGGTACAAAATTTCTAAAGCTAATGCCCTATTATGTGTGTCTGAAGTTCACTATTTGGGTCTCCAGCTTTCACAGGGGAAGAGTGCCTTGGGCAAGGAAAGAATAGAACAAATATTGGCTCGCCCTAAACCTCAAACTCTCAGACAACTTCAAGGCTTCTTAGGAATTATAGGCTTTTGCAGCCTCTGGATTCCTGGGTAGTGTGAAATAGCTAGACCACTCTATTCTTTAATTAAAAATGCTCAAAAAGAGGGCCTTATCACTCTAGAATGGGAACCAGAAGCAGATAAGGCATTAAAACTTTACATCAATCTTTTCATTTTGGCACTGAAAGTACGTATCAAATGGCTAAAGCTCTAGTGGGAAAAACTTATTTAACTTATTTAAAACCATAAAGCAGATAACAAGGACTTCTGAGGTATATCAGAGAAACAATCCTTCAAATCACCATCTAGCTCCCCCAGGTATACAGAAACAAGGTAAATATCCAGGTGAAGATTGGCAAATGGATTTCACTCACCTCCCTAAGATACATGGTATACAATATTTACTGGTATTTGTGGATACTTTTACTAATTGGGTTGAAGCATTCCCTTGTAGGACAGAAAAGGCCCTAAAGTTGTAAAGGCTTTAATACATGAGATTATCCCCAGGTTAGGACTCCCTCAGAGTTTGCAAAGTCATAATGGGTCGGGCTTCAAGGCAGCTGTTACCCAGTAAATATCTAAAGCCCTGGGCATAAAGTACCATCTACACTGCTCTTGGAGGCCCCAATCCTCCGGGACGGTAGAAAAAAATGAATGATAAAATCAAACGACAGTTAGGAAAGCTAACTCAAGAGACTCATCTCCTTTGGACTAGATTGCTTTCCATTGTTCTCAGAATAAGAAATTTACCTCAGAAACTTGGTTGTGCCCATTTGAATTATTATATGGAAGACCCTATTTAACTAACAATTTATTATTAGATCAAGAAACTACAGAATTAGTAAAACATATTACTTCTTTAGCTAAATTTCAACAAAGCCTTAAAAACCTCCCTACTACATTTTCACATTCAACACTAAAGGAGCTTTTCTCTCCTGGAGATCTAGTCATGATCAAAACTCTTCCCTCCAATTCACCTTCCCTAACCCCAACTTGGGAAGGTCCCTTTTCTGTTATCTTGTCCTCTTCTACAGCTGTTAAAGTTATGGCAAGAGATTCATGAGTAAAATCCTGGAACCCACCACTTTCTACAGAAGCAGACCAGGAAGAGAATCAACCACAGTCCACTTACACTTGTGAGGCTAAAGAAAGTTTAAAGTTATTGTTTAGGAGACAGCAAGGAAAGTGTTAATATAGTTTTCTTTTTAATATCACTGACTTTGTTCTTCTAACCTGACACTGTAATTAATCCTCTCCTCTCACTGTTCTACCCTTGCCTTTTTTTTTTTTTTTTTTTTTTTGAGACGGAACCTCAAGCTGTCCCCCTGGGTAGAGTGCCATGGCATCATAGCTCATAGCAACCTCCAACTCCTGGGCTCAAGCGAGTCTCCTGCCTCAGCCTCCCAAGTAGCTGGGACCACAGGCGCCCGCCACAACGCCTGGCCATTTTTTGGTTGCAGCCATCATTGTTGTTTGGCGGGCTGGGCTGGGGATTTGAACCCGCCACCTTAGGTGTACGTGTCTGGCGCCTTAGCCAATTAAGCCACAGGTGCCGAGCCTCTACCCGTGCTTTTTAATGTGCTAATCAGATTTGTGTCTTCCAGAAATGTCATCAAGCTACACACAGTAAAGATAGTTCCAGTCCAAGACCTGACTCTATCCTGGACCCCTGGATCACTCTTCTTCTAGAGAAACCTTAACTGCCCCTCCTAGGATCGCCCAACTCAGCAGGAAGCAGTTACATCTAGTCTTTGTCTTTTTCCCTAACAGCAGTTAGAGTTTCTACTTGGAGAGGGAGAGTTGATACAGGATAAGTGGGCCCCAGCCAGCTTGGTGGAGCTGGGGGCGGCAGACCATCTGCCTCCACCTTGGTAGTGTTGGTGCAGTGGCAGGGAACAGAGGAATCAGTGGGCTGGAGAGTAGGCAGGTTCCAAACCCCCAACCCCATCACCCTTCCCCCGCAGGAGGCTTCAGTAGCCGGGGCCAGACAACTGCTGGGAAGGCACTAGCACCTTAGATTTCCCTCCCCTTGCACTGGTGGCTGAACAGGGGAACTCTCCCCCCATTTCCTAGGCCTAGTGAATTTCATGTAAATTTCCTAGGCCTGGGAATGAAAGGGATTGTAGCTATTCATTTGTGACGCAGGCTGTCCCAGACATTGACCCTGACATGTCCCAGACACACTGTCCCATACATGCTAAATGTAAGGGCCCCATACAACTATATATGTCCCTAGACAAAGAGCCCAGAGTCAGTGAGTCAGGCAGACAGAGAGCCCTTTTCTCTCCCAACTTGGGTTTTCTCTCTCTGCCAGGAGCTTTTGTGTTTTTGTATTCTTTTCTGTAAATAAATCCTGTCTTACCACTGACCTGTGGTCTGTGGATTCATTTTTTGATCACTGAGACCACGAATCTACTGAAGATGAAGTTCTGGTATCACAGAGACAGTGCCAATGGCAAGGATAACTCTTATGCATATAGTGGGAGTTTAGAAATCTTATCCCATTATTTCTTTACCTAGGCACTTATCTAGATCAAAATCTTCACCAGATCCTCTCCCCCTCGTATCTTCAGCACATGCTCACTGTTCTCCCCCATCCTTGTCCTTCCCATGTTCCTTAACTCATATTGCCCGAGCCTGCCATTTTCACTTCCTTTGATGCGCCTAGCAGTTTTGGTAAGTCTTACCCTGTAGTGTTTTGCTTTTAATTTTCATACCTCTTTATGATTTAACAATAAAAAAGATTCATGGTTTTAAATAAATAAATAACATCTTAAAAAAAAAAAACTCCATGAAAACCTGGGCTTAAGTAATCCTCCCACATCACCTTGCTGAGCAGCATACAAGATGAGCACCGTTGTGCCTGAGTAAGGGCAGATATTTTTGACTGCTTGTCACATTTTGGTGCTCAATAGCAAATACTGAGGGCTCAGTGCCAGTAGCTCAGTGGTTAGGGCGCCGGTCACACACACCGAGGCTGGCCAGTTTCAACCCAGCCCAGGCCTGCTAAACAGCAATAACAATGACAACAACAAAAATAGCCGGGCGTTGTGGTGGGTGCCTATAGTCCCAGCTACTTGGGAGGAGGAGGCATGAGAATTGCTTAAGCCCAAGAGTTTGAGGTTGCTGTGAGCTGTGACACCAAAGCACTCTACCCAGTGCCACAGCTTGAGACAATGCCTCAAAAAAAGAAAAATAGTAAATACTGTGAGCAAAAGTCCTCTGAAAAAGAATTTAGAGGAAAAAGACCTTTTTCTAGCGAATGGTTTTGCAAGCCAGGGATACACAGACTTAACTACAAAAGGGAAATACACCCCAGAAAACAAAAGGAGGGACTTTTATAGAGAAAAATTTCTAGGTAGGTTCCCACTCTGGTCTGTTAATGCAAATGAAATTCGCAAAGCTGCTTAGTTTTGATTGGTCTATGCAGGTCACAGCCTATTGGTCAGTTCAGGTGGTGTGAACCGAACAGGCAGCTATGGAAGTCCCAAAGTGTGAGTTTGGTGACAAGTCAATACCTCGTGTGGCCTCTAGTCGGCAAATGGCTGCGTGGCTCTGTTTTTAATTTAGGTCCAGTTAGGCACTTAAGCTTTATTTCGGCTCTTTCAGGGTCCACAATACCGAAGAAATGAACTGGCCATAGCAGTATTTCAGAAAATACTTTCAGGAGACTGCTGGGCAAGGAGCCAGAATCTTTTTTTTTTTTTTTTTTGAGACGGAGCCTCAAGCTATCCCCCTGGGTAGAGTGCCATGGCATCACAGCTCATAGCAACCTCCACCTCCTGGGCTCAAGCGAGTCTCCTGCCTCCGCCTCCCAAGTAGCTGGGACCACAGG
>CAUYQV010023601.1:0-17681 GCA_963574575.1 Galagoides demidoff | reverse complement strand
TCCAACTCCTGGGCTCAAGCGAGTCTCCTGCCTCCGCCTCCCAAGTAGCTGGGACCACAGGCGCCCACCACAACGCCCGGCCATTTTTTGGTTGCAGCCATCATTGTTGTTTTGGCGGGCCTGGGCTGGGGATTCGAACCCGTAACCTTAGGTGTACGTGGCTGGCGCCTTAGCAGATTGAGCCACAGGCGCCGAACCAGGAGCCATAACTCTTAAGGAGCTATGGTGAGGCGCCCCCAAAACGGCGCTGATCAATTGCCCAGAAGTGAAGTTGGACCAATCCCTTTATTACCTTCCGGTTCCACAGAGGATTGGGGAAAGCCTGTAATTAGTACCAGAATGAAGATGTTAGCTGCCATGAATAAAGAGCGCGGCGCCAAGACCAGTGTACCGTTA
This sequence comes from Galagoides demidoff, assembly GCA_963574575.1. NCBI lineage: Eukaryota > Metazoa > Chordata > Mammalia > Primates > Galagidae > Galagoides > Galagoides demidoff. Next base: position 17,285 of record CAUYQV010023601.1, on the reverse strand, counting down.
GGGGCCGGTAGATGCCCCCGCTGAACTGGCCTATCCACTAAGCTGATGGCTCCGCTAGCCTCCGAGCCTTGTGGCACCCAGGAAGAAAGCCCCGTTCTGGGCTGGTCACTGCTCTACACCGACCTATGCTGGCTTTTCCTCCTGAAAACGGCCCATTGTTCCCATCACACAGAGCAGGAGCGCCTCTAGACAAAGGTCCTGGAAAGGGAAGTGCCCGTGGGCGTCGGAGAAGGCAACGGCCAGTAACAGAGGAGTCTCCCGGCTGGAGCCAACACCAGCTCCAGCTATTCCTGTCCCCTCCCACCTCCTAGACCCTCACGAACCTGGGGAAGGGCCCGAGGTCCCCAGGAGAATGGGAGTGGGGCCCAGGTCTGGGTGTGGAGGGTTCACAATGAGGATGATACTGAGAAGGGCATGGGGGCCTAGGGTACGCCTCCTCCACTGCAAGCGACCCGCACTCGCTATGGCCGCAGCTTCGACCTACCTGAGGCGGGAGCCCGGGTCGGCTCGAAGCCCAGGTGGAGCCCAAGAGGGGACCGCTGTCCGCAGCCCGCCGGCGAGGATCGCAGGCGCGGGTCCCGCCCCGCCCCCTCGCGGCGTTGGTGGTGGCGGCCGCGGGTGATGCGGCCCCTTTAAATCCGGGCCGCCCCGCCCTTCGCTGTCGACTCCACGGCGGCCCCCAGATCCAGGCCGGGCCGCGGCTCCCGCCGCCCAGCCCAGCACAGCCTGGCCCGGCCCAGCCGCGGAGGCGAGGACGCCAGTGTCCGGCGCCTCAAAGGAGCAGCCTGCGCGGTCCCAATCTCGGCCCGACTGCATCCCTGCCCGGCCCCGGGTCCCCAGCCCCTCCGCGCCCCGGGGCCGGGGCCCCCGTCGCCTCCTGGCCCCCGTGCCCGGGCCCCGGTCCCCCGGGCCATGCGGCCTCGGCCCCGCCGGCGTCCGCCGCGCACCCGAGATGAGGCTCCGAAATGGCACCTTCCTGACGCTGCTGCTCTTCTGCCTGTGCGCCTTCCTCTCGCTGTCCTGGTACGCGGCTCTCAGCGGCCAGAAAGGTAAGCTCCTATCCCCCGCCGTCCGGGCCCTGCCCAGCGCCCGCTCCCGCACCTGGGTGCACCTGGGCGGCGACCGCGGGAGGCGGCCGGAAGCCGACGAGGCGCCCCCTCCCAGCCCGGGTGGCGGGGACTACGCCCCTCTCATTATCGCCCCCACTTGTTTGCTGCCAGAGTAACGAAATTCTCCTCCGGCCTTGCTGGGCCAACCCGCCGAGCTGGGGCTGGGTCCCCCTTGGGGCTAGGGACTGTCCTCCTTGGGCACGGTTATTCGGATGCTGGGGTGGCGCTGCCACTGGCGAATTAGGGACTCATGGAGTTCTCTGAGAGAAGCAAGACACAAGGTCACAGAGGGAGCTGTGACCAGGTAGTCCCAGGGCGCTAGCTCCAGGCACCTGGGCAGAAGAAGATACAGTTACTAACACAAGTGTGAGGGAACAGCCAGACTTCTAGGCACTTCCCTCCGCCCATCCAGCCCACTGTGATGCTTCTCCTGCCTGTAGTGCTCCCCAGAGCCTCCTGCAGCTCCCTCCATGATATCGGTCCCAGGATTCCTCAGCAGGTGCCTGGCTGCCCAGGAAGCATCTGCGCCTTCTGGCCTGTGGGGGTGAGTGAAGCACCTCCAGCCCAGCCCCTGCCACTGTGTAAGATAACTTAGTGTGGCTCCCTGGGCTACCCCTCATCTTCCCACAAACCCCTTCTACCCCTCCGCAGCCCTGAAGCTTGCTCAGGCTTCCCAGTCCCCCACTGGGGCCTTTGGGGCTGGTCAGCACACTTTAGCAGACCCCAGCACTGGCTGGAGTCACTTGGTGGTGGCAGGGGTGGTTTGGGCCAGTGGGGCCTAAGGCTCTTGTCTACCCAGCCTGAAGCACAGGACCTGCCTGGAAGAGCTGTTTCCTTCCTTCCTCCCTCACAGCCTTCCTATTGGATCAGGCTGGGCCAGCTGCCCCTCTGTTCTGCTTCCCTGCTCCCCAACACCACACTAAAGGTGCCAGAGGGAGGACCTGGAGCCTTCCTGACCCTCCAAGTCCCAGCTATCCCCACTGGGCTCCTGCCAGCTCAGCAGGTCAATTGCAGTTGACCTTTGGGTAGAATCCTAGGCTGGCCTTGGGCCTCCAAGGCTAGAATCATAGCCTGGGGATTCTGAGGGGACCCTGCTAGGGTATGGCACAGGGGAGGGCATGGCTAAGGCAGAGTTCTCTGTAGGTAGGGTGTGTTACCTGGAGGAGGGCATTTTAGCACTTGGGAGAGTGGCCATGGGCCATATCTGAAGGCTGGGGTACATTTGTTCATGTAGGTGGATGATGAGCCTTTGCACCCAGTTCCACAGCTCCTGTGCCTCCCACAGCAGCCATATGCCCTCAGACTTGTGTCAGGAGTCCCATCAGGACATCTCTGGAAGTCCAGGTAGCCACAGGGAGCCAGTCTCCAAGAGCAGCAGAAAGTAAGGGGCCCACTGTGTCTAGGCATCAAGGGACTGGCAATCTGAGGGCCTGGGGAGCAGGAGGGCACCCCCAGCCACAGAAGGATAGAGGCTAGATGCAAGGTTCCCACCCCAGTGAGGTGGAAGCCCAGGAGCCAGGGAGACATGGAGAAGGGATGATTTGGGCCCGCTTTGTTGAAAGACTGCCATTCTTTCTATGAGGGCCCAGGAGGGCCAGGTCTTTGGAGACCTCAAGAGAAGCTAGAAACCTGGGCTATTATGTGAGCCTGCCTCACCTCATTCTTATGTGTAAATAACTATATTATGTCCCTGATGGAGCAAGACTAAGCTGGTCTGAGGCTGATTGGATCCTGGCTTTCTGTTTGCAGTGAGTGGGGGTCTCAGGAGTAGGCCCAGTACTTAGTGGAAGGGCAAAGGAACTAGAACTTGCAGGGAAGGGAGGAGCCAGAGAGGACACAGGAGCAGGTGGCACCCTGGAAGCCTAGAGTCAAGCCCAGGAAGGACTCTTAGACCTTGGCATGATGGGCCCTCTTAGAGGGTTTGGGCCGAATTTCATATCCTGCCTTGCTTGACTAAGTTTGGGAAGCAGCTCTGCCAGTGCTCAAACTGTACCCCTGGTCCAAGCATCTGTTGAAGACCCCTCCTAGGGAGCCAGACCTTTTGGGAACAGCCATACAGCTCCCCCCACCCAGTGTCCAGGCTGTCCCCCCATCCTGGGCATGCATCTCAGCAATGATGAACATCCCCCTTGACTTCCAGGAGAGTGCAGGGCCTGGAGAGGAGGTAAACATTTGCCACCCACCTGCAGGCTAATGGCAGACAACTGGCTGGGCCTAGCACCTGCCTGTGCCCCTCTGAGTTTATTCCTCTTCTCCAGAACAGGGTGCCAGGGTTATGCCCCAGCTTGGTCTTTTATCTTTCTTCAATCAAGAGGGAACCAAGGGAAACATTGTGGTTTGACCTGGGCAGGAGGGTGAGAAAGGGCCTAGTCCTCACTGCTATAGGGTATCTCTCAATAGCTGGCTACAGTGGCATCCCTTCCCATGGCCAACCCCCTACCCCACCTCCTTGGGAAGGAAGGTGCATGGAAGGAGAAGCCAAAGTCCTTTAGCCCCAGCTCCCAGGAACCTCTGCCACAGCCTGTCTGCTCAAAGGGCCAGGGGCTCCCAGGCTGCCCTTCTTTGTCACTATGTTCTTTCTAGGCCCATGAAGGTTATGGGGTGCCTGTGTAGCCTGAGAAACACTGGCATGAGGCCCAGCCAATGGGGAAGCAGTCACAGACTGCTTGAGTTTTTGGCTTTGACAGGAAAGGACAGAGTAGACCCACAATCAGAGAAGCCAAGATCAAAGTCACACCAGAGCTTTGCAGGGATAGGGCTTGCAGTGTTTGGGGGAAATGACAGAAGGTCTGGTGGGGACAAGAGCCCATGGAGCCTGTCCTCTTCTGGGAGACAAAGGATATGGACAGGAAGGGAGGCCATGGTAGGAGCAGGCTGTCCCTGGGGTCTAGCCAGCCATGGTGATTCTTACAGCATCGCCCACCAGCCTGTCCACCTGAACAAGCTAATGTTGAGTAAACTTGTCCTATGTGAGGCACAGAGAAGGCCATGGTGTGGACCTACCAGGAGGAGTAGGAGAGTGCAGGGCCTGAAGAGGGGTAAACATCTGCCACCCACCTTTGGGCTAACTCTGGCTGGGCCTCACACCTGCCTGTGCCCCTCTGAGGGCCTTCAGGGGCTGCTCTGGATGAGCCTGTGACACAATCCACAAGAAGAATCAGGGGCTCCACTTGCAGGTGGGGGGAGGTAAGTAGGTAGGTTGCTTCAGGGCTCTTAGGTCCCTCCTGAGGATTCCAAAGCCTGAGCACCTCCAATACCCCTGCCCCTGTCAGCAGTATCCCTGCGGGCTATTAGAGAGGACTCTCCTTGCTCCCTGAGCAGTGCCCCACCTCCATGGGTCAGGTTTCCAGGGTAACCCAGCCTGGAGCCCAGCTCCAGCCTCACAGATCAGGTAACCTAACTTTCCCCTTCATCCCCCAGGGCCTGTCCCAAGCTTTGTAAGGCCTTGACATTTAGACAGAGTGTGAATGAGGAGGCTGGGGAGCAAGAGATACCTGAGGGAAGATCTGATTGGCACCCCTCTTCCTCAAGCCTCACCTTTCTCCAGGCTGCTGCTTTCTCTTCCCCAGGACTGAGCATTTAGACCTCGGTTCCAGCTATAGAAAGGGGTGTGTCCTAAAATGACTTTTGGTGCACAGGCCAACACCAGCCCAGGACACTCTGCAAGGTGTGAACCTACCAGAAGTCAAGGAACATAAGATCTTCCTGGGGGAGGGGGACTTCTAGAAGGCTTCCTTAATTTCACAACTTAGAAATAAGGTCTCAGAGGCTACATAGGTTTTCATTAGGCACAAAAGACAAAAGGTGATTCCAGGCAGAAGAGACCAGGCATACAAAGGCATAGACATTAGACATGGAAAAGAGGTGGATATAATGGCAAATAGAAGGCAACAGCTAGACTGGTGAGGGCAGGAACTGCTCGTACCCAGGCACAGGGATGTTGTTTATCTCATTCTTGCTCACTGGTCCCTGCCAGACCAGTGGGGCCAGGTGCTTAGCATCCTGGGGATTCCCCTCTACTGTTGGGCAGTCCCCCTGGCTGTCCCTCCCTGTCCACCTACACCCCCGGTGTCTAGGCCCAGCTCCTGCCAGCTAGGGCCCAACTGGAGGCTCTGACATGGGGACATGGTTAGGCATGCAGACCCTTTGCTGAGGTGGCCTATCGCAGGTCTTCAGAGACACAGGCACCAGAGCATTCAGAGCTTCTTCCTTAGCTGCTATTGAGTTCTTTGAGCACCTCTTGGGCTAGTTTCTCGGTTTTGTTTGCTCATCAGAATAAGGTGATGGAGTGGGCTCCTGTAACTGCAGCAGCTATCCTGGGGGCTGGGGTGAGGCTGAGAATCCAGTGTAAAGTGAGCAAGTAGTGACGACCATGAGGACAGTGACCCTGTGCCTAGACTCCATCCTATTTGGAAGGTGGGAGGAGGAGGCTCCAGTGAGCCTTAGGGATAGGGCTGTGACCTCACCTGTGAAAGCAAGGGGGGGAGGGGAAGGCCTTAAGGAAGAGGCAGATCCTTGTGCCTTGGGTGGGACCTTGGGTACTCCTTCCCCCCACTCCAGGAAGGAGAATGTGCTGCAAAGAACAAGATGGGGGAGTTTAGAAGACAAAGAGGGTTCAGTTTGCACTGTTATAGTCCCTGCTTAGGATTGCCCTACCCAGGGCTGGAAGTGGTCCTGCAGTGCTCCTCAAAGAAGAAAATAACTGGGGAGAGGTGGGAGTACTAGAAGAGGGCTGATCCCCCTGGTGGAGGCTTTTGTCCCCAAGCTTGTGTTATTATGACTTTAGAGTGGTCCTTGTAACTCTAGGTGTTCTCATCTTGCAGGCCTTAGAACAGATGTAGATGCGCTATTGCTGGGCACCCAGCTGTATTCACAGGCACACTCAAGGGGCGGTAGGTCAGACCTAGACCGCCCCCTGATGACCACGTGTGTGCCACCTACAGGCGATGTGGTAGACATTTACCAACGGGAGTTCCTGGCGCTGCGGGAGCGTTTGCACGCAGCTGAGCAGGAGAGCCTCAAGCGCTCCAAGGAGCTCAACCTGGTGCTGGACGAGATCAAGAGGGCCGTGTCAGAGAGGCAGGCGCTGCGAGAGGGAGACAGCAATCGCACCTGGGGCCGCCTAACCGGTGAGCTCCGTGTCAGGAAGGGGAGGGGCTGGTTGTAGGCTGCGTTGTCTTAAGCTTACTTGTCCCTTTTCAACTCATCCAGAGGACCCCCGACTAAAGCCGTGGAACGTCTCGCACAGGCACGTGCTGCACCTGCCCACTGTCTTCCACCACCTGCCACACCTGCTGGCCAAGGAGAGCAGTCTGCAGCCTGCGGTGCGCCTGGGTCAGGGCCGCACCGGAGGTAGGGGCAAGGCCAGGGAGGGACAAGAGGCGGGCCGGGGGCGGGCCGGGGGCGGGCCCCTGTGCCCTGCCCATTGTCAACTCTCTGACCCCACGCAGTGTCTGTGGTGATGGGCATCCCGAGCGTGAGGCGTGAGGTGCACTCGTACCTGACAGACACTCTGCACTCTCTCATCTCCGAGCTGAGTCCACAGGAGAAGGAGGACTCGGTCATCGTGGTGCTGATCGCCGAGGCAAGTGTGCCAGGCCACGGGGTCGGGGGGTGGGGGACATTCAGAGGAAGACCTATGGTGCAAGATAATAAGGAGAAATAAAAACAGAACATTTCGGAGGAAAACACTGTCAGAAGTTCAATTGTCAGTTTCATTCACGGTTTATCAAGAGAAAGTTAAAAAGAAAACAGTTTAGCGCCCCCTTGTGGGGATGCTGGTTACCGGGTTGCCCCACCCACCACGGCCCCATGTGCCCCAGACCCAAAGGGCTCTCTCTGAGCCCCCCTCCATTCCTCAGCACTGGCATTTACCCACTCCACGTTTGGGGACATCTGAAGCCTGTGCTCCTACCCCTTCCTCCTGGCCATTTGTGTGGCAGCTGGGCCAAGGGAGGGTGTTTGGTCTCTCCACAGACTGACCCACAGTACACTTCAGCAGTGACAGAGAACATCAAGGCCTTGTGAGTATTGGCTGCTCCAGGGAGCTGATCCCAGGAGGGGTCTTTGTGAGATTTTCAGCAGGCAGGTGCTGCTTCTCCTACAAACTAGTGCCTTATCTCTGTGGGAGAGGGAACTTCCCTTCATGGCTGAAAAGGGGTGAGACTATAGAGGTGGCCCAGCCCCTCAGGACCCCACTGCCTCAGTAGGCTAAGGGTGGAGTATGGGGGTATCTGCCTGGTGAGCCTCAATAAAAGGAAAGGGTCTGATTGGCTCACTGTCCTCATCAGCCCCTAGAGGCTGTATACCCACTGGGCCTTCCTGTTCCTCAGGTTCCCCACAGAGATCCATGCTGGACTCCTAGAGGTCATCTCCCCTTCCCCCCACTTCTACCCTGACTTCTCCCGCCTCCGTGAATCCTTTGGGGATCCCAAGGAGAGAGTCAGGTATTAGCACTCCCCCACGCCCCCCCCAGAAGCTGCCCACCTGCAATGAGAACCCATGCATGTGTTGGCATCTGAGTCTAGGGCACTTGCCCATAATGCTCCTGATTCTTCCTGGGAGGTCCCCTGCATGGGGGTGGGAGAACAGGCCTGCTGGCTCAGTGGCTTCTCTGTAATAGCTACACTAAGGGTGGAGGGTCTGAGCTACTGAGGCCCCCGCCCCTGGCCCGCAGGTGGAGGACCAAACAGAACCTTGATTACTGCTTCCTCATGATGTACGCGCAGTCTAAGGGCATCTACTACGTGCAGGTCAGCCCTGTCCCTGTCTGGGCTCACACTGAGCCCTGTCTTGTACCATACCTGGTGTACCCTGGCTCTGATCTGATCTAGGTGACAAGCCCTTCCATGTTCCCATGTCCATCCTGAGTCCTGCTCCCCTCTGCCTGCCCATGCAGCTAGAGGACGACATCGTGGCCAGGCCCCACTACCTAAGCACCATGAAGAACTTTGCACTCCAGCAGCCCTCGGAAGACTGGATGATTCTGGAGTTCTCCCAGCTGGGCTTCATTGGTGTGCCCCTGACCTGACCACGCCCTTCAGTGCGGCTCCTGTGCCTCTGCTATCCTCCCAGCCCCAGTGCTATGCTTCATCATGCTGTGACAGCTTTTGCCCAGATTGGGCCCAGCCGGTCCTGTTCCCATCTGCCCTCTGCATGAAGGCTATCTAGCTTCCCTGTCCCTGCCTGTCCCCTTGTGCCTACTCCTGTCTGAAGCCCACCCAGAGTTTGGTGTGTGGGAGTAGGACCACCCCAATAGCCCCCACAGGGATTTAAGAGGAAGTAGGGCAGTACAGGGCAGACACTAAGCACCTTGTCCGTGTCCCTGCCCCAGGGAAGATGTTCAAGTCACTGGACCTGAGCCTGATTGTGGAATTCATCCTTATGTTCTACCGGGACAAGCCCATCGACTGGCTTCTGGACCACATTCTGTGGGTGAAAGTCTGCAACCCTGAAAAGGATGCGGTGAGCAGGCCTGCTCAGAGGGGAAACTGAGGCCACAGGATAGGGTGGAGGGAGGCGGCCTCTAGCATGGACTGTTTCCAGGATCTGATACAAGGAGATGGTGCCCACAGGCTATGGGAGGGCCCTGGTTGTCTTTGGGTGAGTCGAGCCCTGGGGTGTCACCCTCTGTCTGCAGAAGCACTGTGACAGACAGAAGGCCAACTTGCGAATCCGCTTCAAGCCGTCCCTTTTCCAGCACGTGGGCACTCACTCCTCGCTGGCGGGCAAGATCCAGAAACTGAAGGTGGTCTGGGCCCCATGCTCACCAGAGGCAGAGCGGGCTAGGGCAGAGTGAGGGATGGGGCCCATGCCAGCACCGCTTTCCCTCCAACGTTGCAGGACAAGGACTTTGGGAAGCAGGCACTGCGGAAGGAGCATGTGAACCCACCGGCAGAGGTGAGCACAAGCCTCAAGACATACCAGCACTTCACCCTGGAGAAAGCCTACCTGCGTGAGGACTTCTTCTGGGCCTTTACCCCCACCGCGGGGGACTTCATCCGCTTCCGCTTCTTCCAGCCGCTGCGCCTAGAGCGGTCAGTGACAGTACCAGAGGTCCTCGTTTGGGAAGGGGGCTAGGTAGCCACCAGGATACAGTCCTCACCACAGATTTCCAGGCCTTTAGCCTAGATCTCTAGAAAATTACTTAACCTTACCATGCCTCAGTTTCCCTATCTGAAAATGGGCTTGTATGGGTAGCTACCTTGTAAGTAACAAGTGAGACAGTACCCAAGGAGCTCAGGGATGTTACCTGTCACCATTGTCCCAGAGGAAAGCTCTGGTTGCCTTGCACAACCTGACAGCTGCCCTAGGACTCACCATGTGTGCACCTAGTCCAGGCCTGGCCCTGCCCCTATGAGGCCTGGGCAACGCCTGGGGTGCCTGCAGCAGCTCACAGGCCTGCCTGGCGGTAGGTTCTTCTTCCGCAGTGGGAACATTGAGCATCCAGAGGATAAGCTCTTCAACACTTCTGTGGAGGTGCTGCCCTTTGATGTGAGTGTGGAAGACTGAGGGTGTAATGGAGACCTGGCCCTCCCATGGCCACCTGCTTCAGCCCCTTTTGTCCCTAGAACCCCCAGTCGGACAAGGAGGCCCTGCAGGAGGGCCGCTCAGCCACTCTTCGGTACCCACGGAGCTCAGATGGCTACCTCCAGATCGGTGAGTGGGGTGGGGGAGAGCTTGTGCTGGGCTGAGCAGGCAGTCCCTGTTTAGGCTGGTGTTTGGCGGATACCCTCCCAGCACTGCCTTCCCCCAGGTTCCTTCTACAAGGGTGTAGCAGAAGGTGAGGTGGACCCAGCCTTTGGCCCCCTGGAAGCCCTGCGCCTCTCCATCCAGACGGACTCTCCTGTGTGGGTCATTCTGAGTGAGGTGAGGTGGAACGGGGCATACACGGGGAACAGCCCCCAAAACTCTAGCAGACCTCTGAGGCCTTGGCTGACCTTGGCTCTTCTAGATCTTCCTGAAAAAGGCCGACTAAGGGAGGGCTTCTGAGGGTGCGCTGTGACTGGCCTGAAGCCCACGTTTCCAGGGATGTCATTGCTGCTGCCCCTGGAGGGCCAGGCTCGCCGTCCCGGCCGCAGGATTGTGCCTGGAGCCAGCTTGGGCAGCCTGGGGTCCCGCTGGCCCGGAGGCCCCAGGAGCTGGTGCTGCCCAGCCCGCCGGGCCGCGGGAAGGCAGGCGGCCCCCACACTGTGCCTGAGGGCCGGCCCGCGCCGCCCAGAACTGTTCCTACCAGGCTGGCCCCCGCCAGGCCGTTTTAGAAGAGCTTTTTCTTGGGCGCCCACTGTCCCCGGCGCGAACACTGGAATGCATATACTACTTTATGTGCTGTGTTTTTTATTCTTGGATACATTTGATTTTTTCATGTAAGTCCACATACACTTCTATAAGAGCGTGACTTGTAATAAAGGATTAATGAAGTGTGTGCCTCACACTCAGTCCTCCAGACAACTCTACCTCTGCGTCTGTGCTTTACTTCAGGTGTCTGGCCTGTGCTCAGCCTAGCCCCAGTGCCTGCCTGCTAAACCCAGCACTAGGCCACCCCACCTGCACCAGCTGTAACTTCTGGGGGCTTGTCCCAGGGCTCCCAGCAAGCATCTCTACTGACGTCACCTCCATTTCACAGAAGAGTCTGATCCCAGAATCTGTGTCCAGGCACTTGAAGCTACCCTTGCTCTGATGGGAACCCCCACTGCCTTCTCTTCCATGTCATGGTGGTTGCTCCCAGCATCTGACTCCATCTGGTTCCAGCTGCCAGGGACAAGGCCCACACTTGGCCCCTCAAGCTGAAGGCATTGTTCAGCCTCTTGATTCCCCTCCTTCCTGGGTCTCAGTTCTAGCAGGGTCCCCAAGACTCTGCTCCTCTTTCTTCCCAGGGTCTCTGACACATTTAGAGTCTCCTGCCCACCTTAGGCCTTGGTACACACTTTTGCCCCTGCTTAGAAAGCTGTTCTTTCCTTGGAAGGCTTAGTTGAAAGTCACTTCTTTACACTGAGATAGCATCACTTTATGGCCTGGCCTGGAGTAGAGTGACATCATCATAGCTCACTGCAACTTCAAAGTCCTTGGCTCAAGTGATCCTCCTGCCTCAGCCTCCCCAGTAGCTAGGACTACAGGCATGTGCTACATGCCTGGCTAATTTTTTAATGTTTTATATAGAGAGGTCTTGTTCTTTCTCAGGCTGTTCTTGAATTCCTGACCTGAAGCAATCCTCCTAGGCCTCCCAAAGTGCTAGGATTATAGGTGCCCAACCTAAAAGTCACTCTTTTTTTTTTTTTTTTTTGAGACACAGTCTCACTTTGTTGCCCTTAGAAGAGTACCCTAGTGTTACAGTTAACAGCAACCTCAAACTCTGGGGCTTCAGCTGATTCTCTTGCCTCAGCCTCCCAAGTAGCTGGGACTATAGGTGCCTTCTGTAAGGTCCGGCTATTTTTAAAGACTAGGTCTGGCTCTGCCTCAGGCTGGTCTCCAACCTGTGAGCTCAGGCAATCCACCTCGGCCTCCCTGAGTGCTAGAATTACACGTGTGAGCCACTGTGCCCAGCCTAAAAGTCACTTCGTTAGAGACGCTTTGGTAGGGTCTTAGCAGTGTCTGGTCCCTCAAGGCACCTGGCCATATTCTCGGGGGCCCCTATCACTACGTTCACTACTGTGCTTGCTTTGCAGCCTCAGAGGGCTACCCGGAACACCTGTGCTGTTTCCGACACTGGAGACCAGTGCAGACAAAAAAGGCCCCTGCCTTCACCTGGAGGGAGGCCAAAGGGTTCGGCATCTGAGGTTAAGTGGAGGGGAAGTCCAGAGAGGATGGGCACAGGTGTGGAGAGCACTAAGGGCGGGGAGGAGCCATGGAGAGACTCTACCAAAGCTTCTCTAAATGGGAATATGGCCCAGGCAGGAAAGAGGCTTCCTAAGCAGTAGCAGCCCCTCGGGCTGGGTAGAAGTGTGGCCCCAGAGGCTGAGTGTCAGGCGGGAGACCAGATGAAGCCTCGTCCCGGGGGCTGCCGGTTGCCTTCGGGGCCTCTTCAGGCTCCACCACCCTCGGTGCACGCCCCCCTCCTCCGGCCCACTGAATGCAGCCAGGGACCCATCAAGGCAACTTTATTTAGAGATCGGGATGCGGAAGCAAGCCGCCCCCCCTGTACTCCTGGAGGCTCCAGCTCTTCTTCCCCCGCTCCCCCGACTCGGCGGCCTTCTACTCAGGCCATCCGCAGCAGCGTCCGAAGCTGTCGCAGGAGCGCGGCGGGGAGGAAGTGGACTAGCAGGCCGAGCCCTGCCAGCGCCATCAGCAGCCAGAGCGCGCGCGCGCTCGCGTACAGCGGTCCCAGCCTGCGGGCGGCGGTCAGCGGGCGGGCGGCTGCTGGGCTCGACCAGGACCCACCCACTGCCCCCCCTCCGCCCCCTACGAGACTAGGTCCGCCCACCGGCTCCCCTACAGCGGCCCCAGTAGCCTCCCGGACCGCTTCACATCCTGGAAGCCCGCCGGGCTCTCACCTGAGCTGCGCCGAGCGCGCGTAGCCCTGGAAGTAGCGGAGGCGCGCGAACAGGTAGACCAGGCCGCACAGGGCCGCCGCCCCTGCAAGAGGTACGGGGTGAGCACGCCGGCACCAGGCCTCGGGGGCCTCCCGGGCGTACGCCCCTGCCTCGCACCCAGACCTTCGTGAAAGAAGATGCCGGCGACCCAGAGCGTGGCGAGGAACAACGGGAAGTACTCGCTGCAGTTCACCCTGAGGTGAGGCGGGGTGAGATGAGCACGTCTACCGGGCGGTTCTTGGACCCTGACCCGATCGCTCCCCGCCACGTGCCATCTCGCCGCGCCTCACTGGGCTCGGTAGACGCGCTGGAACTCAGGTGGGCCTGTGGTGAGCGGTGGCGACACCCGGAAGGCCCTGCGCGCCGAGATCACCTGCAGGGAGAAGTAGGCTGCAGACGGAGGAGGGAGTCAAGTCTGGTTGCCTCGAAGCCTGTGGGCACAGAGGATGTGGAGGCCTCCCTTCTGAGGCTAGGGGTGCAGAGACGCCTGGCCCACCCTGTGAATGTGTGTGGGAGGGTGATAACTGCTGCGGAAAGGCCAGGTGAAACTTTGCTCCTGAATCATTTGACTTGCAAAACACAGGCAAATGCCCAGCGCTCGTTCTCTAGGCATAGGCCTGAGCTTTGAAGTCTTTGGCCAGGAAGTGCCAGCAAGGCCTGAAGACAAAACTGGCTGCATCTCTCAAGACTCAAGGAAACACATACCCAGTAGTTAACAGTCCTTGTTCAGCCCCTTGCAGAGCCCACCAAAAGGGACTTCCTGACCCTGTCTCAGAACAAAATCTCTCGAGCTTGGATTCATGTACCCTCATGTGGCATGGAGGGGGGTCTTTCCTCAGTTTCTCTGTTCAGGCTTCTGGACCCAGGCCTAAATCTGACAGTCTCTCTCCTGCTCCCAGATGGTTGCATCTGGGATTTTCCACCTTCCTCGGGTTTTGCCACCCTCCATTTCAACATGGGTAGGTGCAGAGAGTAAGGCTTGCCCTGAAGGTTCTCTGCAAGCAAGGGCCCTTCTCTTGACCCTGGGCCACACACACAACTCCATGCTAGGTGATCACCTATCTCCCTGCATGTGGTCCTGGTGCCTTTGGTAGCAGGCCCTCTACACATCCCATTGCAAGTGCCAAGGAGTGGCCATGTCAGCACAGTGCTCTGTGCAGCTCAAGATCATGTTGACCTGTCTGTTCTGCCTCTACAAAGCCCTACCCTAGGCTGCACCTTATCCTAGTCCATTCACATTCACTGTGGGACATTGGTGTCCCCAAGTAGCAGAGATATCTGATCCAAGAATATGTCCTCTAGGGCCAGTCTGGGAAAGGCATCAAGCTGGCACCTTTTGGGGTCACTAAGAGAGCTGATACCAACCCTGCCCAGCTCCACATTGTCCCAGTATGGAGGGTGCCAAGGATGGGGGATGCTTGCTGGGAAACCCAGAGTAGGGACAGCTGAAGCCCATAGCTGACCATTTGTTCTGGCACTTCCTGCCCCCCGAGTCCTATAGCTTGGATGGCTGGATGCCCCCTTGGATCCCTGAAAGCCCTACCCTCCAGGCTTCATGCTGGCCAAGCTCAATGGGTGTGGGCCTTGGCACTGGAGGCTGGGCTAGAGGCTCCACCACTGCCCTCTGCCTGGGCCTGTGCTGGTCAGCAATTCCCCAAGGACTGAGTCGGGGGAGGCAGGGTACAAGGGTCTGAAGCCCACCCACCTCTCAGACAGGAGCTAGCCCACCTTGCAACAGGACTCCCAACAGAGTGATCGTGGCCAGAAGAGCCACATCGTCCTTCATGGTGCTGGGTGCTGGTGGCTGTGGTGGCTGGAGCTGGTGTGTGGAAGGGCTAGCTGGAGAGCTCTTATCTCTTGCTGCTCAGAAGTCAGCCCCAGAGAGGAAGAGTGGCCGGCCCAGGAGAGGAAGAGTGGCCCCAGCACTCTCTCCGCCCTGTCTCCATCTCTGTCAGGGGGAGGGGGGTGCATGAGGGTGTGATCATGCCCACATACAGCTAAGGAGCTGGCCTGGCTGGCAGGGCGGAAACTAAACCTAGGCATGGGAGAGCAGCCAGCTGGGGACAGCCTGGCCACTTCCTCCCAATTGTCTTTGCCCCTTCCATGCCTAGCCCTGTGCTAGCAGAGCCCAAGTTGTCCACCCTGAGTGCGTCCAGCTGCAACATGGCCCATTGTTTCCCAGGCTGTGCACCTTTAGCAGGTCCCAGATGACTCTTCAGATCCCTTCTTCATCCTGGGGCCAGTTCCAGGCCCTAGCCCTACCTCTCCCACCCACCACCGTGCACAGACATACCTATATTCCTGTCCCCAATCAGGGCTGTTCTTTAACTTGCAATTCTGACCATACCCTCCACTTCCCAAACCCTCCCATGGCCTCAGAATGGAGTCACTCCCCAGCCACACTGGGCCCTTCCAATTTTTGCTCTTTCTAAGAAACCTGATGCCCACCAGGCTTACATTCACACAGGTTCTAGGCACAAGGCCCATCCTGCCCTTGGGCATTGGCTGCAGCACCTGTCCCAAGGCCCCCCAGCTGGCAGAGTGGGTCAGCCCGTTTGGGATAGCTGAACCTGTCTCTAGTTTAACCAGCCTCTGACACTGGAACGTCACTGGCCATTTGTGCCTGCCTGGCATCCCTCCTGGTTCAGGGTAATACCCCCCAACCCTCCCTACACTCAGGCCTGTGGTCTGGACAGAGCTGACTCCTGCCCCTCCTAAGCTTGCAGGATGGACAAGTGAGCCAAAGCTGACTCAAAACAGTGAGATATAGTTCTGGAAACTATGAGACTCAGTGGGGGAAGGGAAACGATGAGGGCTGCTGGCCACTGGTCACCCTAAGGAGAGTTGAGCCACACAGGGCCAGTCTTCAAAGTGAGGAGAGAGGCAGCTGAGGACTCATGTCTTGGAGTCCTGGGCTGCCTGGCCTGAATGCTCCTCTGGGCAGCTCAGCCTTCCTGGTTTGTGAGATAGCCGCTTTTTCTTCTGGCTGGTTTGGTCAGTGGTGGTCAGAGGTGGGTTTTGGTTAGTGGTGGCAGAGTCCAGACTAACAGACATGCACAGGCAATAGCCAGGTGAGGCTACATGCAGGCCTATGCTGAGGAGGGCAGAGACAGGTCCAAGGTCCTTGCCACCCAGCCACCCTCTTTGCTGCCCAAGCGTGGGTTCCAGCCTTAGGGTGTGGTACATGCTGGACTCCCCCAACTCCTTTCCCTCTCTCATCATCTTGCCACTATCCCCAGGAAACCAAATGCTCCTACCAGGAGATCTGCAAGCTTCTTCTGGGCAAGAGTGGTGCCCATGCTTGGCCTCCACTTTAGTCTAAGATCTGAAGTGGTGAATGCCTCCCAGAAGCCAGGAGGCAGACACAGTGCCAGGGAGCAAAGCCATTCACATCCTCCTGCCTGTCCTTGCCCATGGAGTTATCTTCTTCCCAGAAACCAGCCTTGAGTAAGGCCCCTGTTCTGGTCTCCCTGCCAGGCCTGCCTGAAGGGTGGGCCACAGGCTGCTACCTGGCACTGATGTTGACATTGGTGCCAATGTGCACATAGGCATCTATGTGCCCTGTATACCCATCAGTTCATTCTTACACACCCATGTGTGTTTCTCTGTATTTGAGTGCATCGAGCTGGTTCATGGGCCATGTGTCCATGTATTTTTGCACAAGTCCAGGCCCTTCTCTCTGCTGAGTTCTCATTTCCTCTGAGGCCTGGACATCCTCCTGTCCAAGTTCATTCTCTCGGCCCTGGAAACAGGAAGCTAAGGACTAACTCAGCAGCTTCTGAGGAAGTCCCTGGGCAGATGTCCAAGGCAGGGGCATGGGTCTTGGTCCCTATAGCCTCCCCAGGTCCCTGGGTCCCCACCTCCCTCCCCCTGAACTTACTTAGCTTCTCAAGGCCTGTTTGGGCTTGAGCCAGCTCCAATGAACAGAAAAGCCAGCGAAGTCCCTCCAGGCTCAAGCCATCCAGCCTTCATCCTCCTGTCCAATCTTGGAGTCACCAAAAATCAGGAAGTGAAAGCTCTTCACTGAGCCTCTGCAGGTGCCCCCTGCAGAGCAGCTGGACCCCCAGCTCACAAAGGACCTCTGAAAGGTGGAAGGGCCAGAAGAGCCATCACACAGAAAAGAGGTCAGAACTTCTGAACAATGCATGCACCGTCAGTGCACAGCTCAGACCCTGAGCTTGAAAAAAAAAAAAAAAACATTTTATTTTGAAATTATTTTAGACTTACAAAAAAGTTGCAAAACCAGTACACACTCACCATATACCCAGCTTCCTCCAATGTTAAAACCTCATATAATGCAGCCAGGCATTGTGGCGGATGCCTGTAGTCCCACCTACGTGGGAAGCTGAGGCAAGAGAATTTGCTCAAGCCCGAGAGTTTGAGGTTACTGTGAGCTATGATGACACCACTGCACTTTATCTAGGGCGACAGAGTGAGACCATGTGCCAACAAATTGATGAATTAGCACAAAAAATGTGTGTATATCTTTCACCCAACTTCCTCAAGTGTTTTTTTTTTTTTTTTTTGAGACAGAGCCTCAAGCTATCCCCCTGGGTAGAGTGCCATGGCATCACAGCTCATAGCAACCTCCAACTCCTGGGCTCAAGCGAGTCTCCTGCCTCCACCTCCCAAGTAGCTGGGACCACAG
>CAUYQV010023595.1:0-25992 GCA_963574575.1 Galagoides demidoff | reverse complement strand
TGTGGTCCCAGCTACTTGGGAGGCGGAGGCAGGAGACTCGCTTGAGCCCAGGAGTTGGAGGTTGCTATGAGCTGTGATGCCATGGCACTCTACCCAGGGGGATAGCTTGAGGCTCCGTCTCAAAAAAAAAAAAAAAAGATTTGGGAAGTGAGATGAGGAAAGGAAGGCAGTCAATAAAGAAAGTGTTGTCCAGACAGCTACATTTGTTCTCGGTCTCCTTCATTCATTCATGCACAGTAACAATGAGGTAGAATGACATAAGATGCAGTTAGAGAAATGGGTCAAGGCGAGATCTGGCAGGGGCTTTTATGCCATGTTATGTAGAATGGATTTTACTCTTAATCTGGTAAAAAAGTCATTGAAAGGGGACTGGAGGGGGAAAGAAAAAGCAAAAGGAAGCTATTGTGGTGGTTTGGGTGAGAGAAGATGGTGGCAAAGGGGAGTGGTTGTAGGTGGCAGGGGAGAAGGAGGTGGACTTGAGACACGGTTTACAATAGGACCTAGTGCTGGATTGAATAGAAGTGGAGAGAAAGCGCACCATTCGTTAGGAATGATGCCCGTGTTTTCGACTTGAGCCAGTTTGGACGCTGCTTGTTTGGGGATGGGGCTTCGGGGGGGAACGTGAGGTGGTGGAAGCCAGTTCTGAGGAGATGAGCAGGAGTTCAGCCTCAGATGTCTTGAACTCAGGGAGACATCCCAATGGAAAAGTCAAGAATAGGGCCGGGTGCTATGGCTCACGCCTGTAATCCTAACACTCTGGGAGGCTGAGGTGGGTGGATTGCCTGAGCTCACAGGTTTGAGACAAGCCTGAGCAAGATCGAGACCTTGTTTCTAAAAAAAATAGCTGGGTGTTGTGGCGGGTGCCTGTAGTCCCAGTTACTTGGGAGGCTGAGGCAAGAGAATCACTGAGGCCCAAGAGTTGGAGGTTGCTGTGAGCTGTGACACCATGGCACTCTAGGGAGGGTGACATACTGAGACCCTGTCTCAAAAAAGGAAAAAGAAAAGAAAAGCCAAGAATTCAGCAGAAAGACTGAGCCTGGGGATCAGAGATTCACATTCAAAAGTCAGGTATGCACAGATGTCATTGGGAAGATCGCGTGGAGAGAGTGTAGATCAGGAAGAAAATCAAAGATGAATCTCTGTGAAAATCGGGCACTTTAAATTCTGAGGAAGAAGGGAGGCTGGTAAAAAAACAACAACAAAAAAAAAAGGCTGAGAGGAGTAACCAGTGTGGGAGAAGGCAAACTAGAATGTGTTGTGTGGTGGTTTTAAAATATGTCCACAAATTCTCGGATACGCCTCCTTTCAAAAGGTAAAGCTTAATTCTCCTTCCCTGATGGGGGGCTGTACATAGTGTCTGGCACCATGTGGGAGCGACTGGGGGTAAATTCCAGGAGTAGGACACAGAAGGCACTGAATAATAGATTCCTCCTTGTTCTGTCTCTCAGATTAGTCACTGTAGGGGCAGTCAGCTAACATGTGAGGACACTCAAGCAGCTTTATGGAGAAGTCCACCTGGAGAGGAGCAGAGGCCTCCCTCCCAAAGCTGTATGAGGGTGCCATCTTGGAAGCAAATCCTCCCACCAGAGTTAAGCATTCAGATGATTATAGCATTGGCCAGCAAACTCACTGCAACCTTGTGAAAACCTCCAAGCTCTTTTACTGGGAACCTAAAACTGTTCTTACAAAAAGCCTTTAAAAAGACCCCAAGCCTCACCCAGCTAAGCTACTCCAGAATCTGACTCATACAGAGTGTGAAGGAATACATGTTGTTTTAAGCTACTAAGTTTTGAAGTATTCTGTTGTGCAGCAATCAAAAATGAATACAAAAGGAACTCCATCATTGACCACCTCCTTAAATTGACCTAAGTTTCATAGACATGTACCACATGTGCTCAATGTACAGTAGGTCCAATTCCTTCTGTTGACCACCTCCATGTGTTAGCCACTTTTTGCAGTCAACTTACAGAGGTTCTACTGTATATGTGATGCCCAGAAAACAAGCAGACAGAGTACTGCCGAGCAAGGTGACGATCTTTGTTGATATGCGTAGCTTTAGCATTTTGAATTTTAATTTGGCATTTATATTCATCAAATCCCAGATGCCACAGATTATAAGCACATGACTATTAAAGGAAAAATGCAGCCAATAAACTAAACTATAGCGCATCACCTTAATGATAATTCTGCACAACTGTGTCAGAATTCTGTGTATAAATTTGTCAGGACAGCGTCAGCTTTTTTTTTTTTCCAGACAGAGCTTCAAGCTATCCCCCTGGGTAGAGTGCTGTGGCATCATAGCTCACAGCAACCTCCAACTCCTGGGCTCAAGTGAGTCTCCTGCCTCAGCCTCCCAAGTAGCTGGAACCACAGGTGCCCGCCACAACGCCTGGCTATTTTTTTGGTTGCAGCCATCATTGTTGGTTTTGGTGGGCCCGGGCTGGATTCGAACCTGCCACCTTATGTGGCTGGTGCCTTAGCTACTAGAGCCACAGGCGACGAGCCAACAGTATCAGCTTTACAGAACACAGAGCCTGCTTTGCTCTCTGCTGCTCTCAGACCACAGTCCAATCTCCATGGCTAGACACCCCAGGCTCCTCACAGCCTGCCTCCAGCCTGGCTTCTTTGCCTCTTGGCAGCCACAGGGCTCACAACCTAAGGTACTGGCCAGTCCACTCTGTTTCTTGGGGTTATGCCTTCCTTATGCATTCTTTTTGCAGGTATATTTCTATCCATGCATTCATTTACTCCTAGGCAATACTGACTAGGAATTAAGCACTGGAATACTTGCTTTCTCCTCCCTGTGCTACATCAGGTAGACTCACATGCAGTCCATAAGGACAGTTTAAATGCCATCCTATCTCTAATTTTCCCTGATTCTCTCATACAGACCCAATAAGTTTTCTCAACTCTCATCTGTATTGATTTTTTTTTTTTTTGAGACAGAGTTTCACTTTTTTGCCCTGGCTGGAATACAGTCACATCATCATAGCTCACTGCAACTTAAAATCCTGGGTTCCAGTGTTTCTCCTACCTCAGTCTCTTTTGTAGCTGGGACTATAGGTGCCCAGTTGACTTTTCTATTTTTAGTAGAGATGAGGTCTCACTCTTGCTCAGGCTGGTCTTGAACTCCTGAGCTCAAGGAATCCTCCTGTCTCAGCCCACCAAAGTGCTAGGATTGCAGACATGTGCCACTGTACCCCACTGCAACCCTAATTTCTTTAGGTTTCTCCATTTCTTAGCGTTGTTGAAAGGATTGATTGAAATAAATTGAATTGACTGAAAAGGGTTGACATATAGTAGGGTCTCAACAATATTTGCTGAATGCCGATCTCATTTATGAAGGCTAGATGATATACTAACTCTCATTGTGATGTTTACATAACCTTGATTTATGTACATAAATAACCTATAAATAGGACTTCAACACCTCCTAAACCAATGAAAGTAACTATTTAAATAAGGATGCTCAAAAATGATTTCTAATTTGTAACTAGAGATTTCATGATTATTATTTCCTAGAAACATTCAGCTCTTAAATTTGGGGTATATTATCACAAATTCTGGGTTTAAATAATATAAAGAAATGAGTGATTTGCTGACCATTCAAAAAGCACTAAAATCAAGTTTAAAGATATAATCTAGCCCACAAAAACAAGAACAGACTCTCATCTTGGGTTTCCTATGGAAGGGTGAATGATACCCCTACCCACAAGTCCTAATCCTTGGAACCTGAGAATGTTACCTTATATGGCAAAAGGAACTTGGCAGATGTGATCAATTTAAGGATCTTGAGATGAAAATATTACATCAGATTATCCAAGTGCACCTGATATAATCACAAGGGTTCTTCTTGGAGAAAGACAAGGATGAGTCAGAGAGAAGGCAAGATAACAAGAAAAAAAGATATTAGACTGATGCAACCACAAGCCAAGGATTGCTAGCGGCCTCTAGAAGCTGAAAGAAATAAGAAATAGATTCTTCCCTAGAGCCTCCAGAAGGAAACAGCCCTGACAACATCTTATTTATATCCCCATAAGAATCATTTTGGACTTCAGAACTGTAGCACAGTAAACTTGCATTGTTTTAAGCCATGAGGTATGTGGTAAATTGTTACAGTGGCACGTTGTTGTTGCATGTGGTTTGCAGCACACAGCACTCAGAAGGAGGACTAGCCCTAGTCATTCCTTCATCTTTCACATTATTTTTACTTAAATTCAATAGAGAAAAAATATGTAACAGAAACACATTGTAAGTAGGGAGTTGTTCTAAACATTAATCTCCAGAATAGCAAAGTTAATAACATTTATCTTACATGCCCAAGATGAAAAGATTCAAGTGTTTGCATCTAGAACACTCAAGATGGAGTTCAGATCAATAAATGTTCTAGACCAATGCACTGTCCAATAGAAATAAATGGCTGTATATGGCATTTGAAATTTTCTAGTAGCCACATTCTTCAGAATGTGAAAGAAACAAGTGAAATTTTAATTTATCTAAGACAGTATTTATACAATATTACCAACATGTAATCAATATCAAAAGACTAGTGAGATATTTCCTGTTCTCTTTTTTATACTTAGTTGTGAAATTCAATGTGTATTTTACACTTAAAGCACATCTCAACTTAAACTGGGCACATTTCAGGTACTTCATAGCCAATATCTAGGGCTCCTGGCTACCATCTTTGCTTTATTGGACAGAGCAGGTCTAGAGCACTGAAACAGTCCCAATACTGAAAGGCCATAGAAATGTAAGGTAAGCCAAGTTCTGAATTTTAAGAGTGGGCATATGCATGGTTTATTCATT
This sequence comes from Galagoides demidoff, assembly GCA_963574575.1. Classification (NCBI taxonomy): domain Eukaryota; kingdom Metazoa; phylum Chordata; class Mammalia; order Primates; family Galagidae; genus Galagoides; species Galagoides demidoff. Next base: position 21,183 of record CAUYQV010023595.1, on the reverse strand, counting down.
TAATGAGCTAATTGTCTCATATGCACTAAGCACCATTTAAGAGGCATGTAATTTTCTAGGTCATAAAATCACATGGTAGTATTTCAGTTAAAAACAACAACAAATGGAAGCAGAGAGAAAGGAACTCTTATCCACTGTTGGTGAGACTGGAAACTAGTGCAACCTCTATGGAAAATTGTATGGAGATACCTCAAAGAACTTAAAGTAGACCAACCATTTGATCCAGCAATTCCACTTCTGGGTATATACCCAAAGGAAAAAAGATCATTCTATAAAAAAGGACACCTGCACTGAAATGTTTATAGCAGCACAAGACAGTCACAAAGACATAGAGACAACCCAAGTGCCCACCAATACATGAATGGATCAATAAAATGGGGTATATGCATACCATGGAGTGCTACTCAGGCACAAAATAAAAAAGTGGTGACCTAGTATCTTTTGTGACAACCTGGATGGAACTGGAAACCATTCTTCTAAGTGAAACATCACAAGAACAGAGAAACAAACACACGTACTCAATACCAAATTGGAACTAATCAATCAAAAACGTAAGTGCACATATGGAAGTAAAGTTCAATGAAAATCAAGCTGGGGGAGGGGAGGAGAAAGAATGGGTAAATTCATACTCATTGGGTACAGTGAACACTAACTGAGTGAAGGGCACACTTACAACTTTAACTCAATCTGTACAAAATTTATGTACCCCTAACATTCTGAAATTTAAAGGGGAAAAACCCAACAACTGGTTCTTATATTAGAAATCTCTATGTAGCAATCACAGTTTTTACTATAGATTGTAAAACCTCAAGAAGTAACCAGTAGATATACTTTTCTGCAAAGGACGCCTTGCCTTTTTTATAAATGTGTTGTCATTGGTGACATGGAGTCTGGAGCTGATAAAACGTGCTCCCTAGGCATTCCTGCAGAGCTGACCACTTATTTCTAAGCATGTTGAGCAGATAATAAACACCCCAGCTCGTGAACCTGATAGTGTGTAAAGAAACCTCGGTTCACATCTTGAAAACTGCAGAATTGCGGAATCCTGACGGGATTCTCCAGTTTAATATTCTTTAGTTTATCTGGAGGCTTTTCGGATTTTAATTTAATTTGGGAGCACTTTGAAAGTGGAGCTCCTGGAGGTTGGTTTGCTGGCCACTGAAGAAACTATTAATCTCATCTCCAAATAGCACTTGGTCTTTCTTAAGTGGGCTTTCTATACAAGAACCCCCAACATTCAAGGAAAATGTGATTATGAGCAAATTACATCTGCTTACATTTTTATCATGGAAAGGAAATTGAAACTTGCGATCATACATTCTAAGAACCTGGTTTGAGGTTTGTTCTGTTTGAACTCTAAAATCCCTTAATACCATGGCTGACTCTGATGAAAGATATTTCCCTGTAAGTCAAACAAAAGATAGGCGCACCTTTAAGAAGCCTATACCAGACCAAGGCTTTTATCCTGTTCTCCCAATCATCACTGAAAATTTCTGTGGTACAGCCATCTCGGCTGGGGCCATTCTGCCCTCCAGGGGACCTTGGCCAATATCTGAGACTGTTTTACATTGTCACAACTTGCATGGGGGTGGTCAGGGTTGCTATTTGCATTTGGTGGGCCAGGGATGCTGCTAACATCCTACAGTGCACAGGACAGCCCCCCACCCCACACCCCAACAAAAAATTGTCCAGCCCAGCCCAAAAGGTCAATAATGCTGCCGTGGAAAGGCCCCACTCTAGTGGACACCTAAGGAGAAAAGAAGACATCACAGCCAGAGAGCCAGGAAACCTTTTCCAGTGGGTGTTTCCCCAAAGGCTGCGCTAGTGCCCTGGTGAAGAACAGGGACTCTGGGCCAGACTCCTTGGGTTCTCATCTCAGCTCCACACATTACTGGCTGTGCCTCCTTGGGCAACTTACTCCACCTCTCTGTGCCTTGTTTTTCTCTTCTACAACACAGACATGATAATAATAGTACAGTCCACACGGAATAGGTGTAGACTTTACATGGGCTAATAGTCCTTAAGTGCTCTGAACAGTAAGCACCACGGAAGCGAGCATTTACTAAGGGGCTTTGCCGATCTCTTGGAAAAATAACTTTCAGATCTCAGAAAAACTCATGGGCAGTAAGGAAACGGCTTCAGATTCTGCATGGCCTTAACAAAAAAGAGAAGGGTTGGCCTCTGACAACGCGTTCTTTCTCTCCAGTCCATCAATTCTCAGGAGCAGCGCGGCTCAGCCCAAGAACCCTGCGAACTTGCTCTGTGTCCTCCCTCCTTCCCCAGCCAAACTAGCCACTGACAACCAGTAGGTGATCTTGGGATAGAGAGGGAAAACACGAGCCCGCACAGGCACAGAACCCACCCACTGACACGCACACGGACACTCACACACCCGCTTTGCAGCAGACCGCGGGGCTGCGCACGGCCAGGTGCAGCTGATGCCAAGGGCACGCGCTGCGCGCACAGCCCCGCCCGCGGCGCTCTGGGCTGCACCTGGAGAAACCTGTGGTCTCAGCCGGCACAGTCACAGGCACACGTGCACACTAACACCACACACGCGGGGGGTGCCTGGAGGAACAGGAGGCAGAGAAGGGGTTCCCCAGGGGGAGCTCAGGCCGGGGGCCGATCGCCAGCCAGACACTCACCTGGCCGCGTTCCCTAATCCACCTGCCACCCAGGGGAGCAGCAGCGGGAGCGCGAGGCCCCAGGGCAGGGGCATGGTCCCTCCAGGCCTCCCTCCTTCTTAGGTGTCCCGTCAGGAGGGCGCGGGCGGGGGACTCGAGGCGCAGCGGGGTGGCAGCCTCCTCTTTCCTCGGCCGCTGGGGGCTTTCGTTCCTCCCGCGGCTCCCAGGCGCGGTCCCCACGGCAGGGAGGAGAGGCCGGGCACTCGGGCGGGGCGGGGTCGTTCCTGCGAGGCGCACCAAGGCTCCTCTGTGGTCGAAGTGGCGGGGGCGAGCGAGGGAGGGCGGGGCGGGCCGTGCACATCTGGCTGGGGACCCGCCTCCAGCGCGACCCGCGCATCCTCCGCGCTTCTGGTTCACCCACAAACTTCCCCCCAGACTCAGTTCACTTCACGCTCGTCGGAGTCACCACCTACTGCCATCCGTCTAGGCATGGGCCAGGTTTCAATGCTTTGTGCGCTCGAGGATTTCAGAATTTAGTTGAGAAGTCAAAGCAGGACCTCAGGAAGCAGGTTCCTGAGATAGGCTCTCACTTCTACTCGGGTTTTCATACTCTGCAGGGTTTTCTTCTACAAACTGCAAATCATGGGATGCTAGAGCTGAAAGGTCACCAAGTCCCGGGCACGACAACCTCATCATTTGGCAGATCTCTCAGGCCCGTTTGCAGCAGCTTATGTGGGATCCCAGATGATATTGTAATATACTAACCACTGCAGAAACTCATGGCAGAAACGTGAATGTTACGTGAGTTCAGAGACTTCCTTTGGGTACGGACACGTTCTTTGGCAACTTGTTACAGTAGAAGGAATGATTGGTCCTTCTCCTTCCCACATCCACACCCTTTGGCTTCATGGTGGGCAGAACCCATGACCCCACATCTTGGCTTTGGCCTGGGCTGTGTAAGTTGTTTGATCAATGGTACAAGGGCAGAAGTTGCAGTGTGTCAGTTGCAAGCCTAACATCTTGGGACACAGGATCCTCTATTATGGTCATGAGAAGTCCTTCCACCAGCTAGCCGGGTGGTCCAAGGAGAAGGAAGAACAGGTGGAACAGAGCTACTTGGTCAACTTGCAGCTAGCTGGAAGCAAACCTACTTCGTGGAGCTAATTCACAGATACAGGAAAGAACTCAGCTAATGTCAGCAAGCACCAGCCGAGCTGCTGAGGCCCATGGTGATCATTTGTTAGACAGTCATAACTCTCTGACACCCCTGGGACACAGTGTGGGAAATAAAATGAAGAGGAACATGGAGAAAGAGGAGATAGTAGATTAATTCATGGTTTTATGGGTATGTGCCTTAATTCTAACCAATGACATGTGAGAAGTAGGGGTGGGGAAGATTCTTGCTTTATATCCCAGTAGAGTAGACGTTCTTATTGGCCCAAGCCATGTCCAATGCAATCTTCTGTTTTGTGGCTGGTGGCATCCTTGTGGATTCAGTATCCTTGGTTAGTAACCAGTTAGATCATCGAGCTGTTCATAAAAAATAGTGCCAGGCATTTTCCTAAACAGCTAACATACATTATGTGATTGAACATCCACAATTCTTTAGATGGAGACCATTAGTTCTCCCATTTTTGAAGTGTCAAGAAACTGAGTCAGAGAGGTTAAGCAACTTGCCTAAGGTCATACAGATAACAAGTGTGGAACCAGAATTGGAAACCAGGGCTCTTCCCCACTGGGCTCTGCTGGCAATACAGAAATCTCTTTCCTTGTCTTCTTACTCGCTGGCAGACCCACGTGTCAAGTGAGTCTCAGGAAATAAGGAGGTGTTAAGATAATCTTTCCAAGGCTCTCATCAAAAACACTTTGAACTCTTCATACTATAACTTGTTTTATTTACTGAGAATATTATAATTGAGAGGAAAGAACATAAAATGTGAACTCTATACCTGTGACTATTTTAAAGAAAATGGAATATAAAATTTATCTGGGTGCGAGTTTCCCTATAAGAAGACCTGGAGGCAAGGCTGGGAGTGAAAGCAGTTAACTCTGGTGACACAGAGAACTCAAGAGGGTGAGTGAGGGGTGAAACGGAGAAAGAGAATACTGGGCGTGTATCAGGTGATTGTTGTGGGCAACTGGAGCTTCTTGCTGCTGGGTGTCTCTCAGAGCCAGTATAACATGGGCATTCCAAGTGACCTTACCCAAAAGGTGAGGGAGCTGGAGTCTTTATACACCTACCCATTCGGTCATTGCCCCAAAGCCTCTACCGGGGTACTAATCCCCTGGCTTTGGGCTGCAGTGCTTAGGGCATAGTGGGGGCTTTCAGGCAAAGGGCTGTAGATAACATTCTCTCCTCCAAATAAACCATTATTCAAAAAAGTCCCAATTAAACATGATTAGCCTAAGATGTGGGGGCCACCCTGCCTTCCTAGCCCTGAGTTGTAAAGGGCAGACTAGCATTTTGCATGATGCCTGTCTTGTTGCTCTGTGGCTTTAGTTTTGGCATTTTCATACTGTTTCTGCTTTTTGTTTTTCAGGGCCAGGTTCTCTTCTATGGGCCCAAACAAGGTGGTGAACATTACAACAGGAAGCACTGGGGGGAGGCCAAGCCCTCCTCAGCCAAGCCTGCTGTTATTTCCTGCGGGGAGCTGTGGACAAAGTTGGTGTCAGGTATGAGCAACAGAGAAAGAGCCTGGAACTGACGAGTCACCAGGTGAGAAGATGTCGGATACAAATTGCCAGGAGGAGACAGGTGTTTTTAATGACTGTACTGCTGCTGGTGATTTGCAGGGGAACCTGGCAGCTGCTTGGGGAGGGGGGCGCTCTACTTCATCACTCTACAAAGGAAAAGCAATCTTTGATCAGAATCTCATAGAACTGTTCGTGCCTTTTGCAGGGTTACATTTTTTTCAATCTATTTCCACTTAGTACCCTGTGCAGAACAGGTGTGATGGAATAATTTTGTGTTTCCCGAATTGATATACATGAGACACATATAAAACCTTAATACTTACAATGCGCCTGGCACTGAGTTTCAAACATTATCAAAACGCCAGAGCCAAAAGGTAAGCATCGTTGGAAGAAAAAGCTGAGTGCAAGAGAGTCTAGGCTAGTGTAGTCAAACTTGAATGCCAGTACAAATTACTTGGGGCGCTTGTTAAAATGCAGATTCTGTTTGTGAAGGTCGGAGGTAAGGTGTGAGAATCTTGAATACTAAAAAGATACCAAGTGCTGCCCATGCTGCTTGTCTGAAGACCACATTTAGGGTAGTGGGGGTCTAGAGATCACCTGGACCAGCAGTTCTCAAGTTCACCTGCACCTTGGGATTCCCTAGGATCTTTGAAATTACTGATGCCTGGGTCCCACCTCCAAAGATTCTAATGTCAGGGCTATCGCTAAGGCACAGGGACTTTCAGAAACTCCCCTGGTGATTCTAATAAACCACCAATGCTGAGAACCACAAATATGGTCTATTTCCCGCATTCTACAGATGGAACAACTCAACTCCAGCCTGTGAAGTGACTTGCCTGGTGTCCCACGTAGGATGAGTTAATGTCCCTGTGTTTCTAACACACAGTTCTCCTGTAACTTCATGACATTTTCATGATCACCGTTCTTACTGAAGACAAAAGTGGTGCCACTTATTTCTTAATCTTCCATGTTGATTTCAGCACCATGTGCTAGAAATTGATGGGTTTTCCCAGTCTGTTTCTTTCCATTTCTTCTTATTCAATGAAATGAGTCAATGAATGACTTTCAAGGCAGACACTGCTGAATTCTGCATGGGAAGGGGTGTCTAGAGATATTCATTGCTTGTCTTCATCCTGGGCCTGCCAAGAACCCTGTTCTTGGAATCTATGGTAGAAGAAAAATCCTAATCACTTTCAGCCTCCCTTTCCTTCCCTTTTCCCCTCCTTCTTTCCCTCCTTCCTCGTTCAAACACTTTGGGGGCCCCACAAAGCATCTGGCCCTGTGCTAGGCAGCCAAGGCCATTTGGTAGAAATGTGCCCACCCGACAGTTCTTGTTCCTTTTGTCTCCCTGATGAAGTGAGCTGAACGACTAACATGTGGTCCTTAGAACGTCTGGTCTCCTTGAACAATGCGATTCTCACCTCTCACAGAGCAGAAAAAGGGCGAGATTGAAAGAGAACAAAAATGACACCTTGATTCATTTTCCCTTCAAATTCTGCTAGCTCCTAGAACTCTCCACTTGGCAACTGGGGAAGAGGAGGAAATTGATATTTGTGGAGTGATTATTATATGCTAGATATTTTGTGCAGTGATTATTTATTAACCTCGACAATACCTGTTTAAGATAAGCATTCTTCCCCCACTTTACAGATGAGGAATGTGAGGTTTAGAGCAGTTAAATATCTTGTCTAAGATTACCCAGCAACATAACGGAAAGAACATGGGTTTTGAAGTCAGACCTGACTGCAGATTAATTTTGTCACCAGATTTTGTTCTTCATAGCAGGGATTTGCCTGGTGATGGTGGGGTAGGGTCAGCCACTGCCAGAAACAGTGAATAATATTTTATTGGTGGGGGAATGTATTCTGGTGGGGGGCAACATGGCTTTCATCAGATTTTTAAAGGGTGTCCATGACCCTTTAAATGTCACTACAGCATAGAAAAATCCCCTTGCCCATGAGTGAAATCTTATTGCCTGGGGCTTAGCCGCCTTGACTTTTAAGCAAATTCATTAAGTTTCCATCTGAAGGGGCTTTCTTTTTATCTGGGGGCAGGGAGGATTGCAGCCTGAGTCCATCCTGTCCTACTTCCTTCCTGTTCTATGTATAAATATTCTTTGCTGGTTTCCTGTTCACAGTTGAATGTAATAATAACTTGGCATACCCCTGCAAGCTTTGTCTATTTATTTTTTCCCATGTAAATCCTATATAATGATTTGTGAGAACTAAACCTAGGCAACTCAGTTTAGATAAGCCCTGAAACTAAAGTCTCTTACCCAAAGTCACTCTACCTCGATTTGGAAGTGTTTGGTAGAGAACTATTCCATGCACTGTAAAATTGGCAGTGCATTTGTGTCGATTTTCTATTTTGAAAAAGGAGAAAACCAGCACAACTTGCAAAAACAAAATTCACTTCTTTCCTTTTCTGGAAACCTACATACCTCCCTGTTTTCAGAAAGTTTCTCATCTATGGGTTGTAGGCTTGCTCATTCCTTTAACAAACATTGTCCCCTTACCCATTGTGGGCTGGATGCTGTTTGGTTGGGATATGAAGATGAATAACACATAATCCTTTGCCCTGGGTAACAGGAATGTAAACATATTATTAGAATTAATTACATAAGTGTTAACAGAAGTACTTCAGGGTGCTAAGAAATAAGGGAGGAAACAGATCCATTCTTCTTATTCTAGACATCTAAATGTTTGTCCCTGTTTTATCCTCTACGTTCATGAATGATTTTATAAAATAATTTTGGGATGGCAAGATTGTTTACAAACTAAGAAATCTTGAAAATTGTATTCTGTCAGAAAAATAACTTCTGGTAAAACACATTGTCCTGATGACAGGAATTCTGCTGCTTTCCAGTGAGGCAGCTTTGTTTGGTAAGCGAGCCCAGGACAGGAAATTGGGAGAGTGAGGATTGAATTCAGCGTCCTACCAACTAGTTTTCTCAACTGGGATAAGCCACTTCACCTTTGGGAGCCTCAATTTCTGGGACTCATTTATTGAACTTCGCTTTACTGGGCTTTGCAGGTGTTGTGTTTTTCGCAAATTGAAGGTTTGTGGCAACCTTGCATGGAGCACGTGTGTTGACACCATTTTTCCAACAGCACGTGCTCACTTTGCGTCTCTGTGAGAATCTGGTAATTCTCTCGGTATTTCAAACATTTTCATCCTGTTATGGTGCTCTTTGATCAGTGATGTTCAAGGTTACCATTTTAATTATTTGGGGATACTTTGAATTGTACCCGTAAAAGATGGTGACTAATCAATAAATGTGTGTGTTGTAATTGCTCTGCTGACCAGCCACTCCCCGATCTCTTTCCTTCTCCTCAGGCCTCCCTGTTCTCTGAGACACAAAAATATTGAAGGTAGGCCAATTAATACCCCTATAATGGCCTCTAAGTCTTCAAATGAAAGAAAGAGTCATACATCTCTCATGTCAAATTCAAAGCTAGAAATGATCAAGCTTAGTGAGGAAGGCATGTCGAAGCTGAGTAGCCTTATTGCACAAAATAGTTAGCCAAGTTGTGAATGCAAAAGAAAAGGTCTTGAAGCAAATCAAAAGTGCTACTCCAGTAAATACATGACTGATAAGAAAGCAAAACAGCCTCATTGCTGATATGGAGTGAGTGTGAGTGGTCTGGATAGAAGATCAAACCAGCCACAACATTCGTTTAAGCCAAAGCCTAATCCAGAGCAAGGCCCTAATTCTCTTCAATTCCAGGAGGGCTGAGAGAGGTGAGGAAGTTGCAGAAGAAAAGTTGGAAGCTAGCAGAGGTTGGTTTATGAGGCTTAAGGAAAGAAAAATCCTCATAACATAAAAGTGCAAGGGGAAGCAGCAAGTGCTGATGGAGCTAAGCTGAAAGAAGCTACACGAAACAACCGATTTTCCACGTAGATGAAACAGCCTTCTGTCAGAAGAAGATGCCATCTAGGACTTTCATAGGTTGAGAGGAACAGTCAATGCCTGGCTTTAATGCTTTGAAGGACAGGCTCTCTTACTTGGGTCTAACACAGCTGGTGAAACTTTGAAGTTGAAGTCAATGTTCGTTTACCATTCCAAAAATCCTAAGGCCCTTAATAATTATGCTAAATCTACTCTGATGTGCTTTATAAATGACAAAACAAAGTCTAGATAATAGCATGTCTATTTGTAGCATGGTTTACTAAATATTTTAAACCCACTGTTGAGACCTACTTCTTACAAAAAAGGTACCTTTCCAAATATTACTACTCATTGACAAGTCACTTGGTCACCAAAGAGCTCTGAAGGAAATGTACAAGGAGATTAATGTTGTTTTCATGCCTGCTAATACAATATCTATTCTGTAGCCCACAGATCAAGGACTAATTTTGACTTTCAAGTTGCATTATTTAAGAAATACATTTTGTATGGCTATTGCTGTCATAGAGAGTGACTCGTCTGATGAATCTAGGCAAAGGAAATTATAAACCTTCTGGAAAGAATTCACCATTCTAGATGCCATCAAATACATTTGTTATTCATGAGATGAGATCAAAATAACACCTTACCAGGTTTTGGAAGAAACTTCTTTTAACCCTCATGGATGACTTTGAGGGTTTCAGGACTTCAGTGTAGGAAGTCACTGCAGATACAGTAAAAACAGTAAGAGAATTAGAATGAGAAGTGGAGCCTGAAGATGGAACTGAATTGCTGTTATCTCATAAAACTTGAATGGATGAAGATTTGCTTCCTATGGCTGAGAAATGAAGTGATTTCTTGAGATATGAACATTGTGGAAATTACAACAAAAAGTTTAGGATATTATATCAACGGAATTGACAAAGCAGCAGCAGGGTTTGAGTGGACTGACTCCAATTTTGCAAGAAGTTCTATTGTAGGTAAAATGCTGCCGAACAGCATCACATACTATAGAGAAATCTTTTGTAAGAGGAAGAGTCTATCAATGCAGCAAATTTCATTGTTATGTTATTTTAAGAAATTGCCATAGTCACCCTACCCTTCAGCAACCACTGCCATGGTCAGTCAGCAGCTATCAGTATTGAGGCAAGACCCTATATGAGCAAAAAGTTGGTGACTTGCTGAAGTGTCAAGTGATCATTAGCATTTTTATCAATAAAGGATTTTTAAATCAAGGCATGTACACTTTTTAGGCATAATATGGTTTTACACTTAAATAAACTATAGTATAGTGTGAACATAATTTTTATATGTCCCGGGAAACCCCAAAATCTGTTCAGCTAGCTTTATTGCAGTGGTCTGTAATAAAACCCTCACTATTTTTGAGATATGACTGTATGGGCATAAGATTCTACATTGTTAAGTGTCTTTCTCCAAAGTTCCATGACCTTTTTTTTCTTTTGGCAGGAAGATGGAAAAAAAATAGCTATAACTCTAAAACAATGTATTTGAAGTAGCAAAGTTGGGTTGATTTTAGCAAAGAAGAAACACTGATCCAATGAATGACACACACTCCCACCCCCTGCTCCGCTTTTGTCAACTAGTTCCTAAATCCCACTGAAGCAGTGGGCTTAAGTAGTGCTTGGCTCCCTATGACTCGCCTGTCCTGTACCACAGCCAGTTGGACCAGAGTGGATATAAAAACCATGTTGTTCCTCTCCAGAAATGTGAAATTGGGATAGTAAGGACTGTAGGCAAGCAGTGGTGGGGGTAGGAGAGTTGTGGCAGGACGAGTGAAAGGCATTTCCAAGCTGAAGTTAGGGCAAGGGACTGATGGTGGACCAGGAGGAGCAAGACAGAAGGAAGTGCTTGGGAACTGGGTGGCCCCGAATATATCCATGTCTATATACATCTATATCTGAGGGCTGACAATTAAATTTGAGGACTCATCCTAGAAAATGTGCTATATCCCTCATTGCTAAATATCACTATAGTCACCTTCAGAGTACTCCCCTTGGGAAGCTATACCCTGATGCCAGCACCTAGTCCACCCTTCAAAGCAGTTTTGGAAATTTTTTTTTTCTTGAGACAGAGTCTCAAGCTGTCACCCTGGGTAGAGTGCTGTGGCATCACAGCTCACAGCAGCCTCAAACTCTTGGGTGTAAGCAATTCTCTTGCCTCAGCCTCCCAAGTAGCTGGGACTACAGGTGCCTACGACAATGCCTGGCTATTCTTTTTATTGTTGCTATTGTCATTGTTGTTTTTTTAGCTGGCCCAGGCTGGGCTCGACCCTGCCAGCCTCTGTGTATGTGGCTGGCACCCTACCCACTTAGCTACAGGTGCCACCAGTTTGGGGACTCTTTATCTGGAATGGCCATCAGAGCTGTCATCATCATACTGCCTTTGATATCGTCAAAAGTCATCAAATGTCATCAAAATGTCTTCCTTTCAAAATTTCCTTTATCGCTGGGTAAAGAAAAGGTCATTGGGGCCAGATCAGATGAGTAGGGAGGGTGTTCCAATACAGTTATTTGTTTACTGGCTAAAAACTCTCTCACAGACAGTGTCATATGATGCAGGAGCCATGACTTGTTGGCAAAAAGTTCAGGTCGTTTACATCTTACTTTTCCACATAGCCTTTTCAACACTTCCGAATAGTAAACTTGGGCTCGGCTCCTGTGGCTCAATCGGCTAAGGCGCCAGCCACGTACACCTAAGGTGGCAGGTTCAAATCCCCAGCCCGGGCTGCCCAACAACAACGATGGCTGCAACCAAAAAATGGCCGGGTGTTGTGGTGGGCGCCTGTGGTGCCAGCTACTTGGGAGGTGGAGGCAGGAGACTCGCTTGAGCCCAGGAGTTGGAGGTTGCTGTGAGCTGTGATGCCATGGCACTCTACCCAGGGGGATAGCTTGAGGCTCCGTCTCAAAAAAAAAAAAAAACAAATAGTAAACTTGGTTAACTGTTTGTCCAGTTGGTACCAATTCATAATGCATTATCCCTCGAATATCAAAAGAGATTAGCAACATCATGTGACTCTGATTTGGACTGACAGAACATTTTTGGTCATGGCAAATTGGTTGACTTCCATTGTGCACTTTGATGCTGTTTCAGGGTCATTTTGGTACACCCATGTGTTATCACCAGTGATAACATAACCCAAAACATCATCTTGCCTCACCAAAAGGTCTTGGTGAACCCTCCTTTGCTTTTGTTCATCAGTGAACTCCTTTGAGACCAGTTGTGCACACACCTTTCTCAGGCTAAGATTTCAGTTAAGATTTTTCTGTTTCTTGTTTTCATGTTTACTTGCTCTGCTATGCTTCTCACAGTCAGATAATGTTTTTCACACAAAATTTGACAAATTTTTGCAATGTTTTCATCAGTTCTGCTACTTATTGGATGCCTTGACTTCTCTTTATCAGTGACGCTTTCTCTCCTTTCAGAAAAATGTTTAATTCATCTGTATGCTGCCATTGTCTTCATATCATTATCCCCACAAACTTGGACTAAAACGTCCCAGATTTCACTTCCACTCTTGCCAAGTTTAACAAAAAAATTAATGTTTGTTCATTGCTCTAATTCAAGTTTCGATATTCTCCTGGTGGCACACAAAAACATGCAGCCATAATGAATGCCACTCAGCAAGATACTGCCACATGTTGACATGAACACAGCTGTGAGACACCGATATAGGAAGGTTACCAAGTTGTTTGTACAGTACTGCCAATGTAAGTGTACTACGGCAAGTTCACGAACTTAATTGTCAGGCCTTGTACATAGATATCTACACATCTATTTGCATATCTATAACTCTATCTCTATGTCTATAATTATAGCTCTGTAACTATATACACATCTATCTGTACCTATACATCTCTAACTATATATTTATCATTATCCGTATGTCTGTTAATATAATTATCTTTTTATAACTATACCTCTACATCCCTAACTGTATCTTTTTCTGCGTCTCTATCACTATATTTGTATCCATCTACATGTCTATAACTCTATCAGTATGTCCATGTCACTATATGTGTAATTATGTCTTTATCTGCATATCTTAGTTATCTATATCCCTATATCATTATCACTGCATTTATGCCAGTATATCTATAATTACATCACTACTGCTATAACTATGTCCTTCTCTATATAACTATATCTTCCTCTCTTTCTAGGGTCCAGGAAAGGGCAGAATATGTACAAAGTGACCTCCAAATGTCAAAGAAGCTGAGAAACCAAAGAAGGAATCAGACAAATCTAGTTTGTCAGGAAATATGGTCTTGGGTGGCTGCAAGACAGGAAGGTCTCTGCATCACAGCCCCCCCCCATACCCAGACCTTCATATCTGGGAGAAAAAGTGTACATGGTCTGGAAGGAACGTGCAGGCGCCTGAGAAAATGCTGCTAGTGTCCCAGTGTACCAGCGTCAAGAGTTGTTTTTGGAGGAAAAGTGAAACTTATGGGGAAGAGGTGTTCTCCTGTGAAGAGTAACACATCAAACAGACATTTTGGAGGCAGCCTAGGACTGAAGGTCAGTCAGGTGGGTCAGCATTTACACCATTCTCATCCCCATATCCCTGTATCTATGTGTATCACTGTATGTGTCACCATCACTATCTTTCTATCATTATCTCAACACTAGTTTAATGATTCTTCTGTTCCATTAAGGCCTGGATCTACTTGCTGCCCTCCCTCTATATACGATTACCTAGATTCTTCTTATATACTTCCTTCGAACTTGAGCTAGTTTGAAGGAATTTCTGTTTCCTGTACCCAGAGGAGTCCTGATTAAAATACCATTCCATTCTACCTCCTATTTTTTTTTTTTTTTTTTGCACACACTGGCCTGTCTGCACTGATCATTCAGGTAAAGGAAAGGAAGAAGTACTTTCACATCAAACATAGAATTTTAAAGTGGAAAAGGTGCTTGAGACCATGTGGTCCAGGCCTCTCATTTTATAGATGAGAAAATAGATGCAGAGAGGTCCCAGCTGCAGCGTGGAGTTGGCCTTAAGATGCAAAGGGACCAGGCACAGTGGCTCACACCTGTGATCCCCGCACTTTGAGAGGCCAAAGTGGAGGGGATTGCTTGAGGCCAGGAGTTTGAGACCAGCCTGGGTAACATAGTGAGACCCTGTCTCTACGTAAAAATAAAATAAAAAACTAGCTGAGCATGGTGATGCACACCAGTAGTTCCAGCTACTCAGGAGGCTAAGGCAGGAGGATCACTTGAGCCCAGGAATTTGAGGTTGCAGTGAGCTATTACAAGGCCACTGCACTCTAGCCAGGGTGACAGAGCAAGACCTTATCTCTAAAAATTAACTAACTAACTAACTAAATAAACAAATACAAAAGTAGTAAGATATGGAAATGGGGATAGAAAGAGGACACTTGAGGAGTGTTCCTGCTGACATCCCAGTTCATGTTCATCAGGAAAATGAAACACAGACACAGTTTTATACAAATGGACTTTTAAGACCTGTCCTAGCAAATGCTATCGGTGCCTCACCCATATCTTTTTGGCATCTGCACTAATTGCCAAGTGCCTCACCTGCAACTCTTTGAGGGTTTTTTTTTTTTTTGCAGTTTTTGGCTGGGGCTGGGTTTGAACCTGCCAGCTCCAGCATATGGGGCCAGTGCCCTACTCCTTTGAGCCACAGGTGCTGCTCTGTCTGAGGATTTTTTTAGTTACTAATATCAGCTCTATACCAATGGCAGACAGAGATTTGGTGATTAAACATCCCACCCACATCGCCTGTTGATGGAGAGAATTGCGAGGCATGGTGACATAGGCTCCCAGAGGTCTCCAGTGGGACCGAGTTCCAGGGACCCGCAGTGAAATCGTGCTTGATAATTCTCCCTTTGTGGGCTTCCTCCCCTCTTTAGTCCCCTGCTGGTATTTCTTGGGATCACCTTCCAAATAACCTACTAGCACTCACCTCCTCACCTTGAGGAAACCCAAACACCTCTGTAGTCTGGCAAAAGTAATTTCCATACAAACCTTGAATTACATCTTACAGCAGATTTGGAAAGGGAATCCCCTTTGAAGTCTATTTAACCTAAATTCAATTGTATATGTGAGCCCTGAGGTCCCCCATGGCCAATTTGAGAACAGCAGGGTATTCTGCTTCTCTTTAGACGGATAATCGATCATTTTAGTATAATATATCCATTTATCCCAGAATAACCATAACCAAGGGGATCAAACCCAGGAGTCTAATCCTAGCTCATTGCTTGGTTCCACACCTTTTTCTTTAACTGAACTTAGAAATGCGTGGGAGTGTTTTTGTAGGTAGGAAATTTGTATGGTGTGAAAATGAAGAAAATATGTCTTTAAATTTTTTTTCTCAACAATTTTGTTCAACAAAGTACACCATCGATTCCCTGAATGACAGATTTATAATGTATGTAAATTCTAGTATTTCCTTCTTTTGTCAAAGGCAATGTACTACTTGGATGCCAAGGACATGAATGTATGTGAACTGGGAACTTACTGTAGAAATACAATTATGTTAGTGATTACATATCGCCGAGATACAATTATCTTTGCCAAACAGAAAGAAAGAATACTGAATGGTATTTTGTTGATGTTAAATAGTCTTTAGGTTGTGAAAATAAAATACCTCACATTTGCTACTGGGTTCCACTAACATCACAAAACATTTTAGATGGTTGCATATATTTAGTAATTAAGAATACAACATGGGGTTTATGAAATATTTGACCCTGTTGGAAGTTTACAGCCACGTTGATTTTCTTGTTCTTTGATTTGGTAAAGGTTTGCCTGGTGCTGGGCACTGCGGGACACAGCAAGGAGCAAGACAATATTCCTGCTCTAAGGGGACTTCCTTAGATGAAGGAAGATAGACCATAAACAAGTAGATAAAGACACAGGTAATATAACTCATAACTTTAGCTGTGAAAAGATTTGTAAAAATAGGTGGAACATCCCGTTAAAATTTACATAGGCCCTTTTCTTGATTTGGCTTTTATAATTATAGCAAAACAAAATTGGAGATTTTAGTAAACTAGTGCATGTTTTACAAAGAGGTGGCCAAGATGTAGAGAATATTTTATAAATAAAGGTACTTTTAGCTATAATTTTGAATTTTTCTTTTTTTTTTGAGACAGAGCCTCAAGCTGTCCCCCTGGGTAGGGTGCTCTCGCATCCCAGCTCACAGCAACCTCCAACTCCTGGGCTCAAGCGATTCTCCTGCCTCAGCCTCCCAAGTAGCTGGGACCACAGGTGCCTGCCACAATGCTCGGCTATTTTTTTGGTTGCAGCTGTCATTGTTGTTTGGCAGGCCCAGGCTGGATTTGAACCCACCAGCTCTGGTGTGTGTGGCTGGTGTCCTAGCAGCTTGAGCCACAGGCGCAGAGCCTTTCGAATTTTTCTTATGTTTGGTGACTTCAGGGGCCACTTTCAGGGCCCCCTGTGGTTTGAGTCCTCAAGAAGGATAAGACATTACTTTGAAAAGAGCCCCTATCAAAGCAACATGAATTTTGCTAAAATTGAAGGAAGAACAAACATCAAATTTCTGCTGAAGCTTGGGTGGAAGAATGGTGAAACCATCAAAGCTTTATGAAAAAAGTTTATGGGGAAAATCCCCCAAAGAAATCAGCAGTTTGCAAATAGGTAATTTGTTTTAAGAAGGGACAAGATGATGCCGAAGATGTAGCCCACAGTGTCTGACCATCCATGTCAGTTTGCAAGGAAAAAAATTCACCTTGTTTGTTCTGTAATTAAAGACAGCTGATGATTAACAATACAAGCAATGTCCAATCTCTAAGCTATCTCCATTGGTTCAGCTTACACAATTCTGACTAAGAACTTAAAGTTAAGCTAACTTTCCATTCAATGGAAATTTAAAATAAGTGGGTCAAGATCCTGAAGTATTTCTTTGAAGAATTGCAACAGGAGATGAAACAGGGCTTTACCAGTATGATCCTGAAGACAAAGCACAATCAGAGCAATGGCTCCCAAGAGGTAGACATAGTCCAGTGCGGTCAAACCAAAGGCCAACTGATCAAGAGCAAAGGTTATGGTAACAGTTGGGGGGATGCTTGAGGCATTTTGCTTGTTGACTTTTTGAGGACCAGAGAATGAGAACATATCTGTTTTTCATGAGAGCATTTTGAGAAAGGTAGCCAAAGCTTTAGCAGAAAATTGTGCAGGAAAGCTTCATCAGAGAGTCCTTCTCTGCTATGACAGTGTCCCTGCTCATTCCTCTCATCACACAAGGGTTATCTTAGTTTCAATGGGAAATCATTAGGCATTCACTTTATAGTTCTGATTAGGCTCCTTCTGACTTCTTTTTGTTTCCTAAATCTGAAAAAATCATTAGGGGCACCCACTTTTCTTCAGTCAATAATGTAAAAAACAGTGCATTACTCTGGTTAAATTCTCAGGAGCCTCATTCTTTACAGATGGACTAAATGGCTGGTATCATCACTTACAAAAGTGTCTTGAACTTGATGGAGCTTATGTTGAGAAATAAAGCTTGCAATTTTTATTTCTATTTTTAAATTCTAGTTTCCACAAACTTTTCAAAGTCTCCTTATGTTATTAATACTAAGTCCCGAATGATCAAGAGATCATTCAAGATCAGAAGATGCAGAAAAATGGCACATATAAACTTTGGTGACAAAGCAGCATAATATATCCTACTCCTCAAAGGAGAAAAAAGTCTTTATGATAGGGTGGTGCCTGTGGCTCAGAGGAGTAGGGCACCGGCCCCATATGACAGAGGTGGCGGGTTCAAACCCGGCCCTGGCCTCCCCCCCCCAAAAAAAAACTGCAAAAAAAAAGTCTTTATAACAGTTGTGCTATATTGTTGAGTTTTACTTCCAGTTTGGAGAAGCTAAGAATTTCTTTTTCCATGTCATTCTTAAAACCAGATACCTGACCCCAATCCTGCCAGTGGGTGTCACCCAGATGTCAACGATGCTATGGATGTGCAGACCAGTTCTGACCTCATCACCTTAAATTTTGCATGATCTATTTTCCTGTATCTAGAATGTTGCAAGTATGTATTTAGAAGATCAAATACTTGACTATCTGGATTTTTAAGATTCAGAAACCAAGCGATTCGTCTGAAACTGCTACTAATTCTTGGTTGAGGTGAATCATCTAATGATGTAGTTCTTTACCAGTCTCAAAGGGTCAATAAGAATACTTTCAGGATGTAAGACATTTGTTTTCTATTTATTTCTTTTCTTTTTTTAAATTTCTTATAGCATAACTGTGTACATTGATGCAATCATGGGCTACAGTGTGCTGCTTTCATATACATTTTGAAATACTCTCATCAAACTGGTTAACATAACCTTCATGTCATTTTCTTAGTTATTGAGTTAAAACGTTCATACTCTGCTTTTAGAAAGATTCACTTGTACCCTTGTTTTCTGATTTGAATGAAAGTGACACTATACTTAGAGGCACCACCTTTAAATGAGATGGGTCCAAGGCCCTGGGGTTAGGCCATAATTCTCTTCTGTTGCCTTTCCCTTTCTGTTCAATTCAAATTTATTCAGAGCCAACAGAGGTCTCCAGGTTCCATTCTTATTTGTAAAGGTTATGGGTGTAAGAAGTGATGAATTACATAACAACTTTTGTAAAACAATCTTCTAAAGAAGTGGGTCCCCTTTTATCTGGTATTCTCCATCTTTACATTTGTTTTGACTTTTTTTTTTTGTCTTATGACATAAATTTCAGAGGTAGATGGGACCTTGCAAATGATGTGGGTCATTTTCACAGAAATGGAACTCAGGTTGATGTCCCATCTTTTACCAGCAGTACCACATGGGATGAATTCAATTTCCGTTTTTCACTTTCCTCAGCTGTGAAATAGGAAGAAGATACCTCCTAGGGCAGCAGTTCTCAATCTGTGGGTCGGGGTCATGGCTTTAGGAAGGTTGAGAACCACTGTCCTAGGGTCATTGTGAAGTTAAAAGAGTCAACATACACCTAGCCTTTAAAATGGCACCTGGAACAAGGGACACACCCACTATGCATCAGATGTTGTTGGGGTTGGAATCATTTTTTATGAGATGTACCGAGGCCCCATGACTGGAGAGTGACAGAATTGAAATAAAAACCAGGGCTTCAGACTCTCAGTCCAGTGCTCTTTCCACACACCACACTATGACCCACCTTCAAGATAACATTGGTTTTGGAATCTGGGGGTCAAAGAGAAGTTAATCTTCCAGTTATATTGCTGACTCCCACACCAGCAAGGTATGCATTTCGAAAGGCCTCATTGTCTGCGCAATGACAAATATAAAGTCAGTGTTTATTGCAAGAATTCCACTAATGGCTTCTAACATAAAAAAGCTTATTAAAAAGACATGTCCCGGTTAGCCCCTTGTGTTCTATAATAAACCCTCCAAGGCTCCATTCCACAGCTATGTAAGATCCATAGCTGTGGATCCACTGACAACCATGCCAGTGGGAAAACTCATTTTAAAAAATGTCTCATTGTATGGTGGTGCAGAGAAACATTTGTGCTTTAATGAAAAGCAATGCATTGCTTAAAGGTTCACATCCTTCCTGGTCTTCTGATTCTAGCTTTTCATTGTTCGCCTAGAGAGGGTTCCAAAAAATGTATACACATTCTAAGAAAGGAAAAAAACTATGACATTTGTAATACTCAGGATATGCCAATAACAAAGAGGAATACAAGTCAAGTTGAGCACCTCTTGTTGTTGCAGAAATCAAATACAAGTTGAGTGTTACAAATTTAATACAGTGTTTTCCTTTCTTAGAATGTGTACACATTTGGGGGCAACCTCTGTATATTACAACTCCGGAAGTTATAGGTGACTGGTAGCAAAACAAAATTATTCTTGTCTCTAGATGGGTATATCTTGTTCTGGGGAGGTTCAAGTGGCTTCTCTCCACTGTGGAAGAGGTCACTTTGACCTCCATTTGTGTGCTCATTTCACTATTCTGAATCTCTATGTGTATCTGCTCTTGGCTTTCTTCTTTGAACTACTTATACTATCTTAAGTCATAAGTTCCAATGTTTACCATGTGTTATCTTATATCTTTATGAGAGTCCTAATTTTGCCTTTCTGGGGAAGTCGTCCTTTAATAGCAAAGAAATCAGAGCTAACCGATGTACAGCTTAAATGTTTGAAATTTATGATGTAATATGTATACTATCAAATATGTTTTAAGAATAATATTCTTCTTTATTTATGGGGCACTGGCTTAATAGCTAAAACATCCCCAGATGTGGTCGTTCTAGTCTTTGTTAACTTTTCATGAACCGGGATTTCCAAACCAATGTTTCAGTCACAATATTTCTGCTTATCTCCAATAGAGGAGTTCCTAAAACGGAACAAAATGAAATATCTCCCCACCCCATTCCATTCGAATAGAAATAATGAAATGTAATTAAAAATAAATCAGGACTACCCATGTTGACAGGGCGGGCTATTAAAAAATCACATGGCAATGACAACAGTAGATTGATTTCTCATCAGAAAAGCTAGACACAGCTAAGGTGACATGTCTAGACAAAGTCAAGACAATTTTGTATGTAATTACTTTCTTTGGAGGTGGGGGGCTTTGGTTTGACCATGTAAGATGACCAGTTCGTCTCAGTTTGCCTGGGACTTTTTAGGTTAGCACAGAAAGTCTCTTCTCCTGGGAAACCCTTCACTCAGAGGCAAACGAGGATGGCAGCTCACTCCAGGTTTGAATTACTGAAAAGGCTAATGATACGGAATAGAATTATATTAAGTTTTCAATGATCTTAGTATTATAATAGAAAGCACATGGTGTTGGGAGTCTGACTTGGGCTCAAATTCTGACCCTGCTCCTTACCCACTGTGTGGCCCTGAGCAAATTACTTAACCTCTCTGATGCTCAGGTTAATGAAGATATTGCTACTGGACTCTCAGGATGGTTGTGAGAATTACTGTGTGGACTCCAAAGATGTTCATGCCTCAGCAAACCTGCTGTGCTGTG
>CAUYQV010023592.1:0-11477 GCA_963574575.1 Galagoides demidoff | reverse complement strand
GGTGGGCAACTTTGTGTGGTTCCTGATCTGAGTGGAAATGTTTTCAATTTTACTCCATTCAATATGATATTGTCTGTGCATTTGCTGTAGATGGCCTCTATCAGTTTAAGAAATGTCCCTTTTATACCTATTTTCTTAAGTGTTCCAATAAGGAAAGGATGCTGGATAATATCAAAAGCTTTTTCTGCATCAGTTGAGAGAATCATATGGTCTTTGTTTTTTATTTAGTTCATGTGATGTATTATATTTATAGATTTATATATATTGAACCAGCCTTGAGACAATGGAATAAAACCTATTTGGTCAAGGTGTATAATTTGTTTGATGTTGCTGGATTCTGTTCACTAGGATCTTATTGAATATTTTTGCATCAATTGTCATCAGAGATATTGGTCTATAATTTACTTTCTTGTTGGGTCTTTTCCTGGTTTGGGGATGTGGGTGATATTTGCTTCATAGAATGTGTTGGGAGGTAGTCCTTCTTTTTCTATATTTTGGAAAAGGTTAAGTAATATAGGTAATAGTTCATCTTTAAAGGTATGGTAGCATTCTGATGTGAAGCCATCTGGTCCCTGACTTTGCTTTGGGGGGAGATTTTGTACAGTTGATGCTATTTCAAAACTTAATATAGGCCTGTTTGACATTTCCACTTCATTCTGGCTAGGTCTAGGAAGGTGGCACACTTTCACATTTGGTCTATTTCCTTCAGATTCTCATATTTCTGAGAGGAGAGTTTTTTGTAATATTCATTAAGGATTTCTTGAATTTCTGAGGAGTCTGTTATCTTGCTTTTGTCATTTCTGATTAATGAAATTCAAGATTTTATTCTCTTATTTCTGGTTAGGTTAGCCAAAGTTTTATCTATTTTATTGACCTTTTCAAAAAACCAACTTTTTGATTCATTGATCTGTTATATAATTCTTTTCTTTTCTATTTCATTTAATTCTTCTCTGATTTTGGTTATTTCTTTCCTTCTCCTGGGTTTGGGTTTGGAATGTTCTTCCCTTTCCATTTGATTGTGATGTCCCATGAAGTTGTTGACTTCCTCTCTTTCCGTTCTCTTGAAGGATTGCAACACTATAAATTTCCCTCTTAGTGATGCCTTTGTGGTATCCCAGAGGTTCTGGTAATTTGCATCTTCATTGTCATTTTGTTCCAAAAATTTGGTCTCTCTTATAAATTGATGAGCACTCTGTTTGGGTGTATAAATGTTAATAGCTGAAATATCATCATGTTGAATATTACCCTTAACAAATATGAAGTGACCACCCTTATCATTCCTTACTTTTGTTTGTTTAACGCCTATTTTATCTGTGAATAAAATTGCAACACCTGCTTTTTTCTGATTTCCATTTGTCTAAATTATAGATGACTATCCCTTCACCCTGAGTCTATATTCTATATTTATCTTTTAAGGTAAGATGAGATTCTTGTATACAGCAGATATCTGGCCTGAGTTTTTGCATCCAGTCAGTCAACTTGTGCCACTTTAGAGGACAATTTAAGCCATTCACATTAATTGACAGTATTTATAAGCTTGTATTGAGTTTTTCAAAAGTCCACTGGACGGTCTTAATCCTTTTTCCATTGTGGAAGTTGGGATTTCTTCAAAAGTTTCTGAGTGAGTTTACTTTGGGGTCTAGCATAGGGCTGGTCATTGTGGAGGATGGGTCTCAGAATATCCTGGAGAGCTGGTTTAGTTATGGAAAATTTTTTCAACATGTGAATGTCATTAAAGTATTTAATTTCTCCAGCATAAATGAAACTCAGATTAGCTGGATGCAGCATCCTGGTTGAAAGTTGTTTTGTTTTAGGAGGTTGAAGTTTGATGACCATCCTCTTCTGACTTGAAAAATTTCAGCAGAGAGATCTGCAGTCATTCAAATATTCTTCTCCTTGTAGGTTACACTTTTCTTACATCTGGCTCTTTGCAGAATTTTGTCCTTCATATTAAACTTTGGCTAAGTTAATTACAGTGTGTCTAGGAGATACTTTATTTGGTTTGAGTTGTGTAAGGGTTCTGAAAAGGTTTGCTATCTAAAATTCAGTATTTCTTGCCATGTTTGGAATATTGTCCTAGATTGTATCCTGGAGTAGAGCATCTGAGCCTTTCAGAACAACCTTGTCACCTTCAGGAATTTCTATAAGGCGAACATTTGCTTTTTTGGAGTTGTCCCACAGCTCTCTGAGAGAATTATCCATTTTAATCTCCACTTCTCTTCCACTTTGAGCATTTAGGAGAGTTTAAAAGCTTTGTTTTCAATGTCAGAAATCCTTTCTTCTGCCTGCTCCATTCTGTTACTGAGGTATTCTACTGTATTTCTCATATCTTGGAGGGCTGCAACTTATTTTCTCAATGTGTCAAAATCTTTGGTGATTTTGTCTTTGAATTCATTGAATTCTTGGGACAACTTTTGAAGTAATCCAAGAATTTCTAATTCCAACTTTACTTCCATTCCATTAATCTTATTTTCCATCTAAATTCTAAACTCAATGTCTGATATCTCAGCCATTTGTTTATGAATGGGATCTTCTGGTGTGTCTGCTTTGTTGTTCCTTGGGGGAATTGATTTACTCTGATTATTCATGTTGCTAGAGTTTTCCCACTGATTCTGCCCCGTGATTATTTTTAACCATTTGGCTAGGTGAGCAGGTAAGGTCAAATTGGATTGGGGCTCCTGGAGATGTGAGTAATTGGCCCTTTGCCAAAGAACTGGAACTGGTGACTGAAGCTTTTCCCTTACAGCTTTGCAAATAACATGTACAGTAGTACATCCTGAGACTCTGGGGACCTACTTGCTGTGGTGTGGCTGCGTGGCTCTGTGTTGGATTCAGCTGGTCATTGTCCAATCTTAGTGAATCAGTGACTCTGGCTTGAAGTCTCAGTTGTGGAGAAATACAAGCAACTAAGACACCTCGCCTCACCATGGGTAACTACTGGAAGAGGAAAATAAAACCCTCCAACACAACCAGGCTACCATCTTGGAGGGTTCGCAGGTGATTGGCCTAGGTCAAGAGTTCCAAAACATTTGCCCAGTGAGCACCAACTCTCAAGTGGGAGAGTTCAAATGTTTCCCACAACTAGATAGCAGGGGTCTGCTGGCAGCTCAAGTGTGGCTTGCTCCAGTGCACCGCGGAGCCAAAAAGACCCCCCCAGTAAATGAGTTAGTCCAGAGAGGTTGATGCCTCCTTCCCCACCTTGCGCCTCCATCACACCCAGTCACGGTAACCCCACAGGGACGTGGCCCAGTTCCCTCCAATGAGCAAATGCACCAAAGTTTTGCACCTGCCAGAGTCACAGGAAGATCACTGTCTCCTCAGATAGGCTGCCACACTCTGCCACCAGCCGGCAGGGGGAGCTGAAGCCTGACTACTTCAGGTGCTAAATGGAAGCTGGGGAATGTCACTAAGTTCCAGCCTCACCCCAGACTGATGCTGTTGTCACTTATATTCTCCAGAATTTGCATTTCTGTCCAAGCTGTGTTCCACCACAGGCCAGACATGTTTTGAGTTCACAGAAACTGTGACTCAGCCCCACCCTTGCCACCCACTGCACCAATTTTCGTGGAGTTGGCGTCTCTGTCTCTACTGCACTCTGTGTTGGTGTGGGCACAATTAGAGCTCACAAAGTGCTCTCAGTTCCTGCCCTGCCCTGGGCTAATGCTGCTGCCATGCATGCTTTTGTCCCTGCTATGCTCCAATGGGGACTGGGTGCATCTTGGGCTCACAAAAGGAGCAATTTTGACTCAGCTCTGCCCTGGGAGTACGCTGTCTCTGTGTCCATGTATTCTAGTCTCAATCCCCACCATGCCCCTCTGGGCAAGTACCACCTCAGGCATACCCTTTGTTCACGGTGCCTGTGTTTCCATCCCAGGTCTGCTCCACTCATGCTGCCCTGGCAGTAGAGGCCTAGTTCCCTCTGGTTGCTAAGAGAGATGGGAAGTGTTTTGCCAAAATATCAATGGGGCGTGAGCCCTATTGTTCCCACTGCTGCTGTTGTGCTCTGCTGTGGGGCACAGTTTCTCCCTCTCCCATTTGGCTCCCTTGCTCTACAGTCTGAACTTTACACCCATGCCGCTGATTCAGGACAGACTTTTAGCAGCCCATGGCTTTTCCCAAACCTCTATAGAAATTGTCCAGGAATCTGGACTTCACAGGGAACAGGCTTCCAGACATTGGGTTGGGAGTGGATGGGAGTGCTGGGTGTTCAGAATTGTGGGTAGATTATATGTTCAGTTTTATGCCTGGCAGGAGAATGCCAAGGAGCACAAGTGGGTCCTCACTGGGGAAGGAGATCTGGTTTTTAGCAGAGCTCTCTCTTGAGATAATATAAGAAGAGATCTGTACTCTGCTCACTTGTTTGCAGAAAGTACCCTGTGAGCCATTCTCATGGGGGAGGGGACTCTTGTCCACTTGGCTATAGGTTCTGTACCTATTGTTTGTTTCCTTGGGGTCACAGCTTACCTCAGCAGGAGTGATATGCATTTGGTCTTCTCTCTTGGCTCAGCTCCAAACCATCAGCTTACCTGATAGACTTTTGTACTTTAACTCTCCTTCTGAATGGGAGCCTCTGTGGAAAGCTGGCTCCAGTAGGCCTTCTTTCCTCCTACCCCTGGAAAAAATTTTAAGTTACATTTTATCCACTCCCAGGAAGGTTCAAAGTATAGGAGAGCCCTCACGGGGCGGGGGTGTGTGTGTTGGACATGTTAAATACCTTTGTTTTAAACTCAGAATATTTGAACCAAAAAAGAAAGGGGATTGACAAACAAGATTGTGTCTTATCTTTCACTTGAAAGAAAGTAAAGTTTTTACCATCTACTCAAAAGTGCTCACTAAATGATCACCAGATTCCCTGTTATTTTTGTCAGATGAGGAAAACTTATTGGCAATGTGTAAACCAGAATCCAAACTAAAATGTTATAATAACTGGAGCAGAGGAGAGAGAGAAGAGGACATGGACTAATATTGTGAAAGCAAAGTTCTGTTGCAGTACTTTGCTACAAATATAATTAAGTCTGACCAAGTGGTATGTTAATTTTTAGAATGTCTAAGAAAATTTCTCATGATTTAGTAATGTTGGACACATATATATTCACTAACCACTGCTCTAGATACCTCATGAAGTTAATAGCTCTTTCCAAGAAGGTTTTAAAAACTGTTGTATAACCCTAGAACACTGCTAAGAGGCTTTTCTGCTCTGTTACCTTATATTATGAGTTGAATTGTGTCAGAAAAAAAGATGTTAAATTTCTAGTGCCAGTACCTCTAAGTGTAACCTTATTTAGAAATAGGGTCCTTGTAGGGTCAATTAAGACAAAATGAACAGTTTATGGTAGGCTCCAATCCAGTATGACTGTGGCATTATAGAAGGAAGGAATTAGGACACAGAGAAATAAATACAAAGAAAATATAAGAATACAGTCAGCTGAGTGTCTATAAGACAAAGAACTATAGGGGATACTGCAAGTAAGGAGTGAGGAATCACAGGGATCCACACTCACAGTGATCAGAAGAAACAACCTTGCCAACATCTTGATTTCAGCTGTCTCACAGAACTATGAGAAAATGCCACCAAATATTTGGCATTTCGTTATAAAAACCCTAAGAAACTCATACATCATCTATAGTTTTTACCTTTTCAAAAAATGACAGCTATATTCACATCCTTTTTTGCTCCTTTTTTTTTTTTTTTTTTTTTCAGTTTTTGGCTGGGGCTGGGTTTGAATCCACCACCTGTGGCATATGGGGCAGGTGCCCTACTCCTTTGAGCCACAATCACTGCCCCTGCTTTTTTCCTCTCTTGAAACTATTATTATATAGAGAAATACAATCTCTAAATTTCTATCATATGAAAGATAGTGATAAGAAGAAAGTTGTCTACACTATTTTCTTTTGCCTAGAAAAGCAGGTTGTTCTTAGTAGATGCTTTTTTTAAATTTCATTTTTATTTCTTTTGAGACATAGTTTTACTCTGGTGCCCCAGGCTAGAGCACCATGATGTCAGCCCACCTCATAGCAACCTCAAATTCCTGGCTTCAAGTGGTCCTCCTGTCTCAGCCTCCAGAGTAGCTGGGTACTGCTACAACCTCTGGCCAATGTTTTTCTATTTTTAATAGAGATGGGATTTCACTGTTACTCAAGCTAGTCTCCAACTCCTGAGTTGAAGCAATTCTTCTGTCTAGGCCTTCCAGAGTGTTAGTATTATAAGAATGAGCTATCACACCCATCCAGTAAATGTTTTATTTGCTTTCTTTGGTCTTTTAGAAAGATTAATGGAAAAATTATTATTAGCTTCTAAATCAGACTATTAATATTGTAATTCATTTAATATACAGGGGGTGCCAAAATGTATTGCATTTTTAAAAAGGAAAAAATTGTATTAAATTTGTAATACTCAAGTCATGTTTGACTTCTGAAATTACAAGCAATGCTCACACTTGGCTTGTATTCTTCTTTTTTATAGGTGTATGAGTATATTCACTATATTGAGTATTATAATTTTAATGCAGTTTTTTATTCCTTTCTTAAAATGTGTAAACTTTTTTTGGCACCCTCTGCAGTATGATAGTTTATCAGAAAGATTTGCAAACTGTGGTCATGTCTAAATAAGACTCTGGTCTTCTCAGAGTTGAGGTATGCTTTGACTTTATTTCTAGTATACTTCTGATAAACTTTGTTGAGGAAACAAATCTGTTATTGGATTATGCTGAATGACTGATTATTACAAAGCAGGAATGCTACTCTTTTCTCAGCTATACCCTTGGAACACATCTTACAAGTTTCTGTGCCATTGAATACGGCACAAAAGTGCCTGCCTGTGAATCTTGGAATTGCTTAACACAAAGAGACATGTTAATTAGGCGGGCTCGATTCAGCAACAAAAGCAAGTAAAGTGTAACTCAGGATGGAGTCAAAGAAAGGCTATTTTCTTGTTTTATACAATAATGCCACCTAACATAAAAAAAAAAAGGATATCAAACACACAAATCTATTCTTCAATAATTATATGGTATGAATCCAGGCTATGAGTGTGAGAACATTCAATGGAATGTGGTTGTCTGCACTAAATAAGAGCATTATTTTTCTTTACTAGGGCCCAACAAAAGTCAC
Organism: Galagoides demidoff; assembly: GCA_963574575.1. Classification (NCBI taxonomy): domain Eukaryota; kingdom Metazoa; phylum Chordata; class Mammalia; order Primates; family Galagidae; genus Galagoides; species Galagoides demidoff. The sequence continues at coordinate 4,367 of CAUYQV010023592.1, read as the reverse complement.
CTTGGCCTACCACCAAGCAAATATTTATAGTGAATGTACTACACTGATTATACAGCATGATTCAAATGGTTCCTGTATAAGTTAAGTTAAGTACTATTTAAGGGACAAAATGTAGCAAGTAATCTCCAATAGGCTTATAACTTTTTTTCTTATAAGCATACAATATATTTAGAATCAGAATTTACCAGTAAATTGGTAAATGTACTGAAGTGTAAATAATAGGTATATTTTTCTTTTTTTGAATCTAAGGTATTATTTCAAACCAAAAAAATCTGTTGTATATTTTAAACATATACCATATGTTATACAGTATGGTAAATAAAAAAGATCGAACACAAAAGTATTATTTTTATATGCAGACAAAATAAAGAGAAAATGTTATTGTCATAAAATATGCATTTTATAAGCTGGCTTTACTTCTATAATTTGATTCTACAAACAGGAATATGTTCTATGCTGTCTGCATTTGGTTATGGTTATACACTGAAAACGATATGGAATCAATTTTAATGATACGTGTTGTGTAGAAAGATAAAACTGAAAGTTAAATATCTCAAGCTTAATATTAGCAATTTTTATTCACTATTACAATTATTTTAGGATTAATTATTTTTGAATATATATGCGAAAATTTGGAACATTTGCCCGTCTGGAGATATATTGATGAGAAATGAGGGTTAAGTTATAGTATTTCTGGATAAAGGAAGGCCCACACTTGGATGACAAAATCTTCTGTTTGGCCTAGATATGTACTGTGTGGCAGTAGCTTGTCAAATTTTTGGAGTTGAAATACAATGGATGGAGAGAACAGACATTTTACCATGATACAAAACATTCTAGTATGCATTCTATCATATACAACTTCAATATTCCCACCTGAGGCTTGAGATCAAACTCCGCCAAACTAGCATAAGATTAAATGAAAATGTTTTCAGAGGAAATATGGAACAGGAACCAAACTAGCTGCAGATAGACTTGGCCATAGATTATGTGAGAATTTGATTACGGAACTGAAGAGAGGGAAAAGGTCTCTGCCATTAAGTTGTTTTTTCCCTTGCATGTTTAAATATTTATTTGTTTATTTCAGAGTGTCACTCTGAAATACACACATTATGGCTACATAATTTACATTTTAAGTCCATCTTATAAATGTGTCCTTTACCCAGAATATGTGCATTGCACCTGGTAGGTGTGACTTTACCCCCCAATTTTTCACTTCAACTCTCAAGCAAGTTCAACTACTTCCTCTTCATTAAGAGCTTGTAAGTAAACAGAAGTTTCATTATGAAATTTAAACATTTAGAACTGGTGCCTGGCATGGTAGCTCATGTCTGTAATCCTAGCGCTGTGGGAGGCTTAAACCTGGGATTTAAAAGCAGCCTTAGTAAGAATGAGATCTCATCTCCACTAAACATAGAAAATTCAGCCAGGCATTGTGGCAGGCAAGCACCTGTACTCTCAACTTCTTAAGAGGCTGAAGCGGGAGGATTTCTTGAATCTATGAGTTTGAAGTTGTGGTGAGGTAGGCTGATGCCACAGCACTCTAGCCTGGGGCAACAGAGTGAGACTATGCCTAAAATAAAATAAAATGTCATGAAGAGTTAACATAAAATGGATACTTACATTGCCTGAAACATATTTGTCCTTTGTATATGTTTTTTTTTTTATTTTTGAATAGTATAAATAATAAATACTATAAAATACTCTTTATATACTTATTGGATGGTAGCATTTATGGTATCTAATTTGTAGCTCCTGCTTATTATCTGTTTAGAAATCTACAGTACAAATTTAAAAACCTGGCGTGATTTTAGTTTTAAAAATAATTAAGTCTTTGTGTTACATTTAATCTATTTAATTTTTAAAATCTTAATATGAGAGGATATTTGTAATTGACCTTTCCAATACATTAGCCAGAACACAACATTTCCTTTCCTTGAGAGCTGTGAGTGTCAACCTTGAAGAACTTCCTCAAAGCAAAGTTTATGCTATTGAGCCATGCAGGGCCAAGGACAGTAATTCTCATGAGAATCAAAAATTAGGGTATAACGTTTGCCCCTTCCCAAATTTAAAAGCCCAATTGAAAACATAAATAATCAACACAGTTTTATGTTATATGTATTTTATATTATATTATTACAATAAACTGAGCTAGAAAAAATGTTATTAAGAAAATCATAGCATGGCTTGGCACCTGTAGCTTAGCAGCTAGGCCACCAGACACATACACGGGGGCTGGCGGGTTCAACCCAAACTGGGCCTGCCAAACAACAATGACAACAACAACAACAACAACAACAACAAAATAGCTGGGCATTGTGGCAGGCACCCATAGTCCCAGTTATTTGGGAGGCTGAGGCAAAAGAATCACTTAAGCCCAAGAGTTTTAGGTTGCTGTGAGCTGTGATGCCACAGCACTCTGCCAGGGGTGACATAGTGAAACTCTGTCTCAAAAAAATTAAATAAATAAATAAATAAATAATAAGGTGAAGAAAACAAAGAGATATAAAGAACATTGAAAACCAAGAAGGGGAGGGTGAGAGACATTTGTCTTTTTATCTCAGGGATAGCAGAGGCAGAAGATAAACTGTGTATAGGTGAACCTGAGCAATTGAAAACAGTATTGTTCTAGCATCAACTAGGGGAAAAAAAGAGAGAGAGAGAGACAGCGAGAAATCATGTGCGGAACAGATAATACTTAAGTTGGAGGGCAAGATGGAAAAAAAAGGGGAGGAGATACAGGGAAAAAACACACAAAGATCTTTGGGTTTCATGAGTCATGGTTCCTTCCTAGGTTCTCTGATTTTACACTTCACAAAGGTTACCCAGTCTACCGTGGGAGACAGACTTTGCAGGCCAAGCTCGATGTGAAAGGAGCAAGGCAAGATATTTAGTGATCGTGAAGCTGAGGTAATGAGCTCATGTTCATGACAGTGCCTTCCACACAGTCTTCTTCGTCTAATACTAACATGCTGTGTGATTTTCAGGATAGGTGTATGGTTTTTAGCAAATAAAAGTATTATATAAAATTTATTTCTTTAATCAGTGTGTGTGTGTATCTATGTGTGAATATACATATGTATATATAGGCTCTGTCTGGAAAGTATCCAGCCATGTATGTCTCTATTTTTCACCTGACCTGACTGGTTAATTTCTGGACAGCCAGTGTGTGTGTGTGTGTGTGTGTGTGTGTCTTAGACAGGATCACACTATGGTACCAGTGCTGGTCTTGAACGCCTGGCCTCAAGCTATCCTCCTATTTCACTCTCCCAAAGTGCTGAAATTACAGACATTAGGCACCACTTGTAGAGTAGTTTTTTTTTTTTTCTTTTGTTGGTGGTGGGGGTGAGGGAGTGCTTTAGAAAAAAATTCTAAAGAATGTTATTTTAAAACCTACAACATGATAGGCACTGTCCCAAGAATCAGAAATTAGGGAATGAACTAAAGAAAAAAAAAAGAATTGTCCCTTCAAGGAGTTTACATTCAGGTGAAAGGCAACATATTTATATTTGCTTTACAAAGGTTATTTGTTTTCACAGATCCAAAACTAAGTCACTAATAGATAAAGAATTTTTTTTAAAAGATACTTCCCCCCCTCTGCAAATTAGTTTTTTATCTACTTTGAGTAATTGAGAATCTAATTTCACTTCCACATCTGCCCAGGTTTCCACAATTGTTCATCTTTACTTATCCTCTTTGAAGTAATATGTTCTTAACTTGCTATTCTTTAGTTATTTCTTTTTCTTTTTATGCCCTCCAAGTTCTAAAAAAACTAAACTCCTTCTGAAATTCCAAATAACACACATACTCTGAAAAAAATAAAAATACAATAGGCAAACAAGTAAACAACAAGGAAAGAAATGCTTCTTGATGCACAGGTGTTAACCCAAAAACTTTATATGTATTATTAATGTTCTCAATTCATACTCCTCTAAGTTTCTGAAATTCACCAGTGCCATTCATATAGATCTGTAGAATCAATGGTTCATTCGTTCCACTTTCCATCACGTTCTATAAGATGTCTCCAGAAATACCTTGTGGTGTATCCTTGGTAAATTTTTCTGTACAAAAAGGCAGGTTTTCACTGTCCACACATAACATTACTTGTATTATTTAAAAATTGCTATGGAGATTGCTCTCCAAAACCTCAGCTACATAGTTGAATAGTGAATTTTCTTCCCTGGGTACATTCCAAGTCCCTTTTTGAAGTCAAAGATAGTAAAGACATAAAAGTAAATTTAGTGTTCAGACTTGTTTTCCATTCCATAGGTCCTATAGAGTTACTGAAGTAAAAATTCTCAGGGTATATAGACAATGATGTCATCACACTGAAGTCTGTTGTTAGACACAGACAAATACAATTCCAG
>CAUYQV010023590.1:0-13972 GCA_963574575.1 Galagoides demidoff | reverse complement strand
CCTGGTGGCATCTCTAATCATCAGGTTATTATGCCTAACTCCTTACATTTTGAGCAAGTGAACCAGATTTACTCCATTTTGTTAAGAGCTTGCAGCCCGCCCCCCATAACCAAAATAGCCCCTTGAGCAAACAGCAACCCTACAGAAATAGGAAGGAAATTTAGCTGAGAGCTGCAAAATCCTGTGACAACTGAAAAAATCTTGTGGAAACAAGATTCCTGTCAATGTGCAGTTTATAGACCCTCTGCAAGACTCTTCCCTATAGCTATAACCTTGCAGATATTAGCTTCTGTAAAATTCTGCTTACATTAGGGCTTCCAATCCCCCTCCACTTGAAATGCCATATAAAAACTTTGCACCCCTCCAGGTAAAGGACAAAAGAAGTCTGTGCCCGATTAGGATACATATTAAGAGGCGGGTATACTTGTTAATGGCATGTCAGGGAAGAATGTCATTGCTTTCTTTGTTAGTAGTTGACAAGAAAGTGAAAAATATTAATCTTTACATGAGAGAGAACTCATAAAAGATAAGATACTCAAATTTCTTCAAAGGGGTCAAGAGACTGTGGAGTGAGCCTGCTCTTGACTGACTGGCCCAATAAAGTTCCCTTGCTTAATTTGAACTCAGTGTGCTGGTGTTTCTCTATAATTCCACTTGTGGTGGGTACAACAAGGAAAATGCAAATCAAAACCACAATGAGATATCACCTAACACCAGAGAGAATGGATCATATCAAAAAGTCCCAGAGCAACAGGGGCCAGCGTGGATGTGGAGAGAAAGGAACGCTTGTTCACTACTAGGGCTGCAGACTAGTTCAGCATCTATGGAATGTAGTAGAGACATGTCTTCACAAACTCCATGTAGACTTGGCTTTTGATCCAGCAGTCCAAACACTATTCACCCAAAGGAAGAAAAGACATTTTATAAAAAGACACTGAAATTGGACTGTATTGAAACACAAGTTACAATTACAAAGACATCCCAACACATCTTTTGTAACAACCTGGATGGAACTGGAGACTGGAGACCATTCCCCTATGACTTAAGGCCTAAGTGAAGTATTGCAAGAATGGGAGAACAAACCCCAAATATACTCAATACTAAATGAGTATTGTAAATGTGTGTACCCCTGTAATACTCTAACCTGTACTAGTCTGCAGCCCCACCAGCAGTGAGTGTGTGTTCCTTTCTCTCCTCATCCATGCTGGCCTCTATTGCTCTGGGACCTTTTGATATGAGCCGTTCCCCCTGGTGTTAGGGAATATCTCATTTGTGCTTTTAGTTTGTATTTCCCTAATGACGAGAGATGTTGGGCATCTTTGCATGTGTTTTCAATATAAAATAGAAGGATTATAAATTTTACCTAGTAACTGCTCCTGCTCACCCATTGGAACTCACCAGCTCCTGTAAGACATTACAGACATCAATAAAATTTTTTTCAAAACAACTTAAGTAATCTTCCTCTTAAAATGAGGTCATTGATAAAACCTCCAATCCTACCCATCTTAGTTTCTTTTGTTATGTTATAACTAAGGACCATACTGGGTAATTTATAAAGAACAAAAATTTATTTCTCACAGTTCTGGAGACCAGGAAGTTCACAATCAATGTGTTAGCAGGTTAGGGTCTTGCCTCCTGCTGCATTAACCCACTCATGAGCCCCACTGACCTAAAGACCTCCCAACACTGTTTGTTGCATTGAGGATTAAGTTTACAGCACATACATTTAGGGGGGGGTCGCATTTAGACCATTACAGGACCACTGGCCAATGTCAAAAGCTGTTAATAGACTGAGAGAGGTTATTGTACTTTACTTTCTCAGTTATGAATTGAGGACACAAACTGAAAACAAAGAAAGATTTAACTGGGCTACATGAAATACGTAGTCATGCTGAAAGTAACATTAAATGTCAAGGCAGTTGCTCCAGATAGTAGTGTGAGTTATTCTGATTGCACCAGTCTTCTTATTCATTTGGGGGGAAATACAGTAGTTATTTGTTACCACTTATAAAAATAGAAAGGAGGGAGAGACAGAAAGAGAGTGAGAGCAGGAGAGACGGTGACAGAGAAGGGACAAGAAAAGATCTGCTCTGTACTCTCCTCCTAGAGTAGTTTATCCCCCAGTGAGCCAAATGTCCCCAAATGCTATGAGAACATAACAGTAAAAACATATTTTTATCTTTCCCTGAATTGATGCATTTTACTATTCTTTGACCAGCTCAATAGCCATTTGTTAACAAGACCCTCCTTGAGTAAAATTCCAGTTGACGGTTGTAAACTCGGCCTCTGCAATGTCTTGTCACAACCTGGAGCTACTGACGAAGTCCTTGTTGCCAAGATAGAAATTATGATGTGTTAAAATGTAATAAGTCTCTCTAGAAAGTTGTTTGTTTCTTTTGAAGCACCTTTCCCTTTTATGAGAAAATATAATTTTGGTTGTCTGCATTAAAAGACAAGAGTTTTGCTGGTTCTGTTTGGGAGGGAGTGGAGTACACATATGAGTAGCCAAAAGAGCTGGCCTTCCCCAGAAGGAGGGAGCCTGTCATCCTCCACATGAATTTAATGCTGTCCACAGTTCTGCATCAGGATGATCTCATTACTTTACTTCAAATGTTTTGAATTTCAGGAAAATAGTTGACTTTCTAAAGAATGTCAATAAATGTTAAATAACTAAAAATATATTTGGAAAAATAACAAGGCCTTATTTCTATGAAGTTCATTGGCATGAACCAAGTTTGATTATGCTATGTCAGGTAAACCTTTGTGATCTTGTCCTGTTATTTACATTTACTAAATCTCAGATTTCTAGTCTATGTCTTGACATTTATAGCATTTTAGCAATAACCCAACAAATATTTGATTATGTTAGTGAATTTTCTTATAAAATATATAGAAATTTATCATCCTTATACTGAAATAATTTTAAATATTATTTAAGCACATAAAATTTTTATTATACTAAATTTTATCTCAGAGGTATTTACTATGTGTAGTATAACTAGCTTCAAAGACTTTTATAACAAAATTTCTATATGTAGAAAAAGCCTTGTTTTTAGATGGGACACCTTCTATGGTGTTGTTCTTTAATTCTTTTTCATGAAAGAAAACAAAAGCATAAAATTTATATGGAAGAATGCACATTTGGCAAAGGTTTGGAAACTTCTCTTTAATAAATTATATGAGGGAAGGGAGTGGGTCATTATGAATCTTAATGGTTTATATAGAAATTCAAGCCATAAAGCTGGGAAATGAAGGAAAGAAAGTATGGTTCTAATGGTAGAGCCTTCCAGTTCCTCGGGAGGAAGGCATTGATTATGTTACAGGCCACAGAAGGAAAAGATTAGGCTGAATTTCTAGTCCAGAGGATGGAAAGCAGAACAGCTCAGGGTTCCAAGCAGAACACTTATAGGTGAATGTGACCTTAGTACCAAGCCACCCTATGCCGTGGGATCCCTCAGTTATCAGTGACTTTGCACGGGGCATGTAACTTGTGCTCTGTACCAAATTCTGGAATCCCTTTCCTCTGTTTTAACGACTTTCATTGCCCCTTCCCAGTGTGACCTAAAACTTCATTTTTTTCTCAGTCCTAAGCTTTCTTTTCAGAGATAACATTAACATACAGAAACAAACATTATCAAAATGCATTTAATATTTAGAATTTGCTAAAATACCATATCTAAAGCTTTCCATTGTCCTTTACCCACTGTAACTGCAGTGTTTGATTAGTTCTTTGGCTATATGATCGCACATTAGTTAAGCAAAATAATTTCTAATGGGAAGTTGCTGAGTCAGATCATGCAATAGTGTAGCTATGAAAATCATTTCTTCCCACACTAAATGTTAAGATGTTCTTGCAAGTAAAAAGTGGTAAAAAAAAAAAAAAAAAAAAGTGGTGAAGAAAAATGCTGTAAATTGCAATACCAGGAAAAGAGAGAACACTGTTTCATCATTTAGCACAAATCACACCCCAAAAGGAAGAAAAGTATATAACAGTCAAGAATAAATTAACTCAGATTTAAGAATTAAAGTTATTTTGATCCCATAACTATTTTAAAATTATTTGGAATTGTTTATGAAGGTGCATGATCTAGGGCACACACGTTTTTGTATACCTGACTCTTTCATGATAGTTCTTGAGTAATAGCTATCAATTTTCTAACTGGAGAAGTTCAATCCATGTCATTATTATGGAGGTCAATTACTTACTAAGTTTCAGAACCAGCAAAACTATTATCTTTTAATGCACACAAGCAAAATTATATTTTCTTATAAAAAGGGAAAGGTGCTTCAAAAGAAACAAATACCTTTCTAGAGTTTCAAGTTTGAAAATAATAAAATGGAGGGGGTGGAGCAAGATGGCATAGGGGATGCATCGCTGGATCAACTCTCCTTGCAGTTTCAGATGAGAGTGGGCTGGATCTTTCCCTGCGTGGAGTGTTGGCACAGACAGGCAACGCAGGCTGTGCAGCAAAGACGTGGATTGGTGGACTGGAATTGTAACCCAGAACCATGGTATCTGCCAGAGAAAACTCAGAGCCACAGCTGAAGCAATGCCATAGGCGGTGGCCGGTGGCCTGAGGTGGCTGCAACCAACCTCTCCTCCCACAGTGGACTACTATTCCCAATTCGTGAGGAGTTTTGGTGTTTGCAGAAAGTGTGGTGAGGCATGGACTCCAGAGCGGAATTTGGCGACCATTTGGACCCCATTTGGAGCAACAGGGGTCTAGGCAGCTGGACAGAAAAGCAAGGGGAAAAGATCCTGCTTAGGAAACAGACACACATTGTAATTTTAGAAAAATCTTTGTGGCACCACACTGAAACAGCAAGCAGCAGTGGCAATCAACCCCTCCCATACAGAGATGGAAAAGTCTATTGCGCTCCATGCTGCATCCACACCCATTAGTGGCAACCAGCCCCTCCCCCATGAAGGCTGAAAACTCTTTTGTGCTCCATCCCTTCCCCACAGAAGACTACAGTTTCCAGTTCAAGGGAAAACTAGGAGTTGAGTGGAAAATCTGGTGAAGTGTGGACTCCCGTGCCAAATTTGGAGGGCAGATAGGGGTGCCATCTGGGACAGGACAGCTGAGGCTGGGCAGCCAGTCAGGAAGCAGACATATTGTGAAACTCCAAAAATGGAGTCTCCATAGGCGTTTCCATAGCACCACTTCCTACTGACCAGGTGCAGCGAGCTGAATCCCACCTGCAGGCAGTCACCCTGCACCTAAAGCTAGTTCAGGACACCCCACACTTTACGGGAACTGTTCTAGGGAGAATTTGTGGAACCTGTCAGCAAAGATTCCCTTTTTTTTTTTTTCATTTTTCATCCTTTCCATGTAGGAGTTATTGTTAAGTTTTTTTTATTCTTTATTTTATTATTAATACTATGTTTCCTTTTTTCTTCTCTCTTCCTCTCCTTCCCTTCTTACAGTTGCTGAGAGTGCATACATCAGATCAATAGAGGTTTTTTGTTGGGTTTTTTTTGTGTGTGTCTGTTTGTTTACTTATTTCTGACTGTGCATCTGTGTGCTTATGTGTCTGGTAGCATTTTTGTCTGTTTATTTGTTCATTTGGTTTCAATGTGTTCTATACTTTGCTAAATCCTCAGGTTGGTTATTTTCCCTAACTCTGATTTTCACATTCAATAAGAATATGGGGAAACGGGATGAGGGCTGACTGGAGCTAGTTTTCAACAAAAACTCCAGTTCAAGGAGAGCGATAACAGCCAGAAAGAACCCAATGAAGCTGAAGGAGAAGAACCGAGCTGAGAAAAGAGATAGATAAATGCACATCTTCCCCACCAAGGCAAGCCACAACCCCAAAGAAACAAATTCCAGGTCTAGATTGACTTCAGGTGGAACATTCTCCAGCTGCCATTGAGTGCCTGAGACAGACAGGCTTCAACTCCCTCTGCTGGCTGGTGACAAAGCGTGGACCAAGTGGAGGAGGCATTGACTTTACTTTGACTCTGGCAGACATAAAGCCCTACCACACTAGCTTATTAGACAACTCGGTCACAACACTGTGGAGTTACCAGTGACTGGGTGTGACAAAGTTATAAGGTGGGGAAGGAAACATCAACCTACCCAGACTAATTTATTTGCTGGCTAGGTCCTTCTGACCTCATAGAGCACCAGAGCGAGTCATACCTGAGTGCCAGAAGACCCCTGCTGTCTAGTTGCCAGAGACTTATTAAACTCCCCCACTAGAGATCAGTGTTAACTGGGACACTTGGTTTGGATCTTTTGAACTGGGCTAATCACCTGAGAAGTATCCAAAGCGGCACTCTGGATGTGTGATGGTGGGAAGGTGTGATTTTCCTTTCCCAATTGTTGCCTGCAGGGGGCAGGATGACTTAATCACTAATATTTCTCCACAGCTGAGACTTCAACCCAGAGTAATTAATTTACTAGGGTAGAACACAGACCAGCTGAAAACAAGACAGAGACACTTAACCCCACAACACCAAGCAGGCCTCCAGTTTCTTAGACTGTAACACTGTACGGGTCCTTGGCAAAGCTCTGGGGAAAAAGCCAAATGGAGTAAATTCAGCATGTGGCAGAATCAGTGGAAAAACTCCAGTAACATGAATAATCAGAGTAGATCACCCCACCCCCAAGGAAAGATGGGGCAGATGCAACTGAAGACCCCATCCATAAACAGATGGCTGAGATGTCAGAAATCCAATTCAGAGTCTAGATAGCAAATAAGATCAACAGAATGGAGGAAAGGAGGGAATAAGAATTTTAAATTATCCAAAAGTTTTCTCAATAATTCAATGATTTCAAAGATAAAATGACCAAAGATTTTGACATATTGAGGCAAGAGGTGGCAACCCTCAAAGATCTCAAAACACGACAGAATCTCTTGCTAACAGAATAGAGCAGGCAGAAGAAAGGTTCTCTGACATTGAAGACAAAGCATTTGAATGTGCCCAAGTGCTCAAAGAGGGAGAGAAATGGCAAGTAAAAATGGATCATTCTCTCAGAGAGCTCTGGGATCATTAAAAAAAAAAAAAAAACTAATACCTTATAGGAATCCCTGAAGGCAACAAAGTTTCTTCACAACACACAGAGGTTCTTCTTCATGAAATCATACAAAAGAACTTTCCAGATATACCAACAGATTCTGAAATTCAGATAGTAGACAGTTTCAGAACCCCAGCATGACTCAACCCAAATAAGACATCCGCAGGCACATCATAATTAACTTCACTAAAGTTAATACGAAAGAGAAAATTCTAAAAGCAGCCAGACATAAGAAAACCATAATCTACCATTCCAAGTCTATTAGAATGACTGCAGATCTATCTACTGAAACCTTTCAGGCTAAAAGAGAGTGGTCATAGACTTTTAATCTCCTAAAACAAAACAACATTCAACCCAAGGATCCTGTATTCAGCTAAACTGAGTTTCATCTATGATAGAGAAATTAAATACTTTAATGACATTCACATGTTGAAGAAATTTGCCATAACTAAACCAGCTCTCTAGGAAATTCTCAACCTATCGCACACAATGACCAGCTCAATCCTCCACCACAAAAGTAAACTCACTCAGAAACTTGATCAAATTCCAACTTCCACAGTGGTGAAAGGATTAAAAATGTCCACTGGACTTTAGAAAAACTCAATACCCAAAATTTTATCAGGTTTATCAATGCTCTCAATCAATGTGAATGACTTAAATTGTCCTCTAAAGAGGCACAGGTTGGCTGACTGGATACAAAAACTCAGGCCAGATATCTGATGCCTACAAAAATCTCATTTTACCTTAAAAGATAAATATAGACTCAGGGTGAAAGGATGGTCATCTATATTCCAGGCAAATGGAAAGCAGAAAAAAAGCGAGTGTTGCAATTTTATTCGCAGATACAATAGGCTTTAAACTAATAAAAGTAAGCAAGAATAAAGATTGTCACTTTATATTTGTTAAGGGTAATACTCAATATAATGAGATTTCACTTATTAATATTTATGCACCCAACCAGAATGCACCTCAATTTATAAGAGACACTCTAACAGGCATGAGCAATTTGATTTCTTCCAGCAGCATCATAGTTGGAGACTTCAACACTCCTTTGGCTTTCTTGCATATTTCCTGCAATAAGAAGCTGAGCAAAGAAACTTTAGATTTAAACTTAACCTCCAACATTTGGATTTAACAGAAATCTACAGAACATTTCATCCTAACAAAACTGAATACACATTTTTCTCTTCAGACCATGAAATGTACTCCAAAATTGATCACATCTTAGGTCACAAGTCTAACTTTGCAAATTTAAAAGAATAGAAATTATTCCTTGCATCTTTTCGGACCATCATGGAATAAAAGTTGAACTCAGTAACAACAGGAATCTGCAGACTCATACAAAAACATGGAGGTTAAATAACCTTATGCTGAATGATAAGTGGGTCAGAGATGAGATTGAGAAGGAAATTACTAAATTCTTGGAAAAAAAACAATAATGAAGACACAAATTATCAGAACCTCTGGGATACAGCTAAAGCAATCCTAAGAGGGAAATTTATAGCATTGCAAGCCTTCCTCAAGAGAACGGAAAGAGAGGAAGTTAACAACTTAATGGAACATCTCAAGCAACTGGAAAAGGAAGAACATTCCAATCCCAAATCCAGCAGAAGAAAAGAAATAACCAAATTAGAGCAAAATTAAATTAAATTGAAAACAAAAGTATTATACAACAGATAAATAAATCAAAAAGTTGATTTTTTGAAAAGGTCAATAAAATAGACAAACCTTTGGCCAATCTAACCATGAAGAAAAGAGTAAAATAGCTAATTTCATTGATCAGGAATGGTAACAATGAAATAACAACAGACCCCTTAGAAATTCAAACAATATGTAATGAATAGTACAAGAAACTTTATTCTCAGAAATATGAAAATCTGAAAGAAATTGACCAATCCTTGGAAGCACGCCACCTTCCAAGACTTAGCCAGAATAAAGTGAAAATGTTGAACAGGACTATATCAAGTTCTGAAATAGCATCAACTATACAAACTCTCCCTAAAAAGAAAAGCCTGGGAACAGATGGTTTCATGTCAGAATTATACAAAACCTTTAAAGAGGAACTAATACCTATATTACTTAACCTTTTCCAAAATATATTTAAAAAAGGAATGCTACCCAACACATTCTATGAAGCAAACATCACCTTGATCCCCAAGCTAGGAAAAGACCCAACAAGAAAAGACCAATATCACTAACGAATATTAATGTGAAAATAATCAACAAAATTCTAACAAACAGAATCCAGCAACACATCAAAAAAATTATACACCACAACAAAGTAGGTTTTATCCCAGGGTCCTAAGGCTGGTTCAACATACATAAATCCATAAATATAATTCATCACATAAATAAATTATAAAACAAAGACCATATGATTCTCTCAATTGATGCAGAAAAAGCTTTTGATAATATCCAGCACCCCTTCATGATCAGAACACTTAAGAAAATTGGTATAGAAGGGACATTTCTTAAAGTGATAGAGGCCATCTACAGCCAACCTACAGCCAATATTGTATTGAAAGTACATATTGAATAGAATTAAATGGAAATCATTTCCACTGAGATCAGGAACCAGGCAAGGTTGCCCATTGCCTCCACTGCTCTTTAACATTGTAATGGAAGTTTTAGCAATCACAATTAGGGAAGAAAAGGTGATCAAGGATATTGATATAGGGTCAGAAGAGATCAAACTTTCACTCTTCATAGATGATATGATTGTATACCTGGAAAACACCAGAGATTCTACTGTAAAACTCTTAGAAGTGATCAAGGAATATAGCAGCATCTCGGGCTACAAAATCAAACTCATAAATCAGTAGTCTTCATACATACCAGTAATAGTCAAGCTGAAAAAAACAGTCAAGGACTCTATTCCATTCACAGTAGTGCCAAAGAAGATGAAATACCTGGGAGTATACCTAACAAAGGATGTGAAAGATCTCTATAAAGAGAACTATGGAACTCTAAGAAAAGAAATAGCTGAAAATGTTAACAAATGGAAAAACATACCATGCTCATGGCTGGGAAGAATCAACATTGTTAAAATGTCCATACTACACAAAGCAATATACATATTTAATGCAATCCCTATTAAAGCCCCACTGTCATACTTTAAAGATCAAAAAAAAAAATACTTCATTTTGTATGTAATCAGAAAAAACCTCAAATAACTAAGACATAACTCAGAAATAAAAACGAAGCAGGATGAATCATGCTACCAGACCTTGGACTATACTATAAATCGATAATGATCAAACCTGCATGGTACTGGCACAAAAACAGAGAGGTAGATGTATGGAACAGAATAGAGAACCAAGAGATGAACCCAGCTACTTACCGTTATTTGATCTTTGACAAGCCAATTAAAAACATTGAGTGGGGAAAAGATTCCCTATTTAACAAATGGTGTTGGGTGAACTGGCTGGCGACCTGTAGGAGACTTAAACTGAACCCACACCTTTCACCACTAACTAAGATAGACTCTCACTGGATTAAAGATTTAAATTTAAGACATGAAACTATAAAAATACTAGAAGAAAGTATAGGGGAAACACTTGAAGAAATCAGCCTGGGCAAAAATTTTATGAGGAAGCCCCCATGGGCAATCAAAGCAACATCAAAAATACACTACTGGGACCTGATCAAACTAAAAAGCTTCTTCGCAGCCAAGAAAACAGTAAGTAAAGCAAGTAGACAGCCCTCAGAATGGGAGAAGATATTTGCAGGTTATGTCTCTGACAAAGGTTTAATAACCAGAATATGCAGAGAACTCAAGTGTATTGGGAAGAAAAGAACAAGTGATCCCATCACAGGGTGGGCAAGGGATTTTAAGAGAAACTTCACTGAAGAAGACAGGTGCATGGCCTACAGATATATTAAAGAATGCTCATTATCATTAATTATCAGAGAAATGCAAATCAAAACCACTTTGGGATACCATCTAACTGCAGTAAGATTAGCCTACATCACAAAATCCCGAAACCAGAGATGCTGGCATGGATGTGGAGAAAGGGGAACACTTCTACACTGCTGGTGGGAATGCAAACTAATACGTCCCTTTTAGGAAGATGATTGGAGAACACTTAGAGATTTACAAATAGACCTGCCATTTCATCCTACAATTCCTTCATTAGGTATATATCCAGAAGACCAAAAATCACATTACAACAAAGATATTTGTACCAGAATATTTACTGTAGCCCAATTCATAATTGCTAAGTCATGGAAGAAGCCCATCGATCCACGAATGGATCGTTAAATTGTGGTATATGTATACCATGGCATATTATGCAGCCTTAAAGAAAGATGGAGACTTTACCTCCTTCATGTTTACATGGATGGAGCTGGAACATATTCTTCTTAGCAAAGTATCTCAAGAATGGAAGAAAAAGTATCCAATGTACTCAGCCCTACTATGAAACTAACTTATAGCTTTCATACAAAAGCTATAGCCCAATTATAGTCCAAGAATATGGGGACAAGGAGAGGGAGGGGAGTGCGAAGGGAGGATGGAGGGAGGGAGGGTGATTGGTGGGACCACACCTATGGTCCATCTTACAAGGGTACAAGTGAATCTTCCTAAATGTAGAATATAAATGTCTTAACACAATAACTAGGAAAATGCCAAGAAGGCTATGTTAACCAGTTTGTGAAAATATTTCAAATTGTATATAAAACCAGCACACTGTACCCCATGACTGCATTAATATACACAACTATGATTTAATTTATAAAATAACAAAAATAAAAAATAAAATAAATAAAATATTAATATGTCCTTTTTTTTCTGAGCCACTCTATATTGCCCAGGCTAGAATGCCATGTCATCAGCCTATCTCACAACAACCTCAGATTACTAAATTCAAGGATCCTCCTGCCTCAGCCTCCCCTGTCCTGGGAGAACAGGTGTCCACCACGATGCCTAGTTAATTTTTTTAGTTTTTGTAGAGATGGGGTCTTGCTCTTGCTTAAGTTGGTCTTGAACTCCTGAGCTCAAGGGATCATCCCACCCTGGCCTTTCAGAGTGCTAGGATTCCAGGCATGATCCATCTTGCCTCACTAGAATATTAATATTTTCTAATTCTCTATAAGCAAAAATAGGGATATTTGTGCAAAAATGTTAACAGTTCATTAATTTAAAAAAGCACATGTGTGCATCTAATCCTGAGATGGTGTGGTATGGCCAGGGGACAGCCATAATTTTTGAAATCCTCTCTAAGTCTAGATTCTCTGGAGTATTGGTTGTCCCTGAGGGCTTCAGACAAATGCACAAAATCTCAGTTCCCTGGTTGGTCCCCATCATGTTGAGAGTCCTATTATGACTAATCTCATTTTAGCCCTTGAGAACTCCATGTGTTGTAGGTAAGTGAGTTTTTATTGCTATGGGACAAAATTTCAGAGAGGGAAGATCTTTTCCCTATTAGATTTTATGGATCCTAAAATGAGTGGCTGAAAATATTTAAACTTTTTTTTTGAGTTAAATAGACCCCACCGAAGAGACTAGAGCAGTTGTGTGTGGAAGCCAGTAATACGGGTTCATGAGAGTCAACTGGAATATTTCAGATTCATATTCAGAGATATTATGGATCATGTTGGTAGCTAGAAATGGGCCATGGTGGAAGTGTATATATCTCAGAAACTCTCAAACACTACAAATCAGAGTTAGTGTTTGTTAAACTAGATAGTTAAGTTAAACTCATCTATTTATTTAATTTTGTAGTGAACCAATTTACCAGCACACTACTGGACCAGAGAAACAATTAAGAACTACTTCATTCTTACCCCAGTAGAATGGAAAGTGCTGTCATGGAGGAAAGAATGGGGAAATGCTGGCTTTGAGGACATCTTTAGCTCTTTGTGCTGATGGGCCCTACATTCTTGTAGGTGAGCTTCCACATTTGCCCTGGACACTGACTACTGTAAACATTCAAAGCCTTTAAAGGGGCAAATAACTTCCCAACCCTGATTCTTCATTACACCCATGAAATATTTGTCACTGGGTTGTGTTGTTACATATTTGGAGGACGTACACTGTGCTTCAGTGGGCTGGGTTCTGGAAATACACACACAGAAAGACAATGCTCAGAGCACAGAAAGATCCCAGCTAACTGGGGTAATCAGAGGCACTCTCTCCCACTGGATCAGCACTCTAATATACTTTTTGTGAAAGCAGGGAAAAGAAGAACTCATGGGGAGATGGGTAATGCAGGCAGAGAAAAGTGCTCTAAATTGTGATGAGTCAATAGCACAGACCAGGAAGTTTGTAATGACTTTTTCATGATGCTAAAGGCAGCTGGATCAAGGCTATGAAAATGTTCACGAGGCATTTGAGAAGTTTCCTAGAGTGACCTCAGGTTAGAATGTAGAATCAGCTATTCTAGTACATGAAAGTTCATCTATGGACCAGATCTTAATCCCAGAACTCCAATTTAGCTTTATTCTCTGCCTCCCATATTCTTTGCCACTCCTTCCAACTATTGATGTTATACTATCTGCAGGGGTAACTTCCTATGTGCAAGTACTGAATGTATTACTTCTCCGCTTGTGTTACTGTATGACTTTTATTTGTACAATTCAGATATTAACTTAATCATTTTTTCTTTTTTTTTTGAGACTGAGTCTCATTTTGTCCATGTTATTTTCTTGCATTTTTCAAGTGTCTACCTTGTTTTTGTTATTAATTAAGACAATATTAGGAGAATGAGCTACGACTTATTCATCTTTATATACTATAATATAGGAAATCTTTGAGTGTAATCTGACTTTTCTTCTATTTCTGTAATAGGAGGTGTTAAATGTTTCCTCAGGCATGACCACCTTAAACCACACTGGTGTTAGCCATACAGTCTTCCGTTTACTGGGCATCCCTGGCCTAGAGGACCAGCATATGTGGATTTCCATCCCCTTCTTCATTTCCTATGTGACTGCCTTGCTTGGGAACAGCC
>CAUYQV010023589.1:0-75496 GCA_963574575.1 Galagoides demidoff | reverse complement strand
CTCAAGCTATCCCCCTGGGTAGAGTGCCATGGCATCCAAGCTCACAGCAACCTCCAACTCCTGGGCTCAAGCGAGTCTCCTGCCTCCACCTCCCAAGTAGCTGGGACCACAGGCGCCCGCCACAACACCCGGCCATTTTTTTTTTGGTTGCAGCCATCATTGTCGTCCGGTGGGCCTGGGCTGGGGATTCGAACCCGCCACCTTAGGTGTATGTGGCTGGCGCCTCAGCCGATTGAGCCACAGGCACCGAGCCAAAGCTATGGTAATTATAACAGTATTTTACTTACATAAAAACAGACATATAGACCAAGAACTAGAAGGAAAACACCAGAAATAAATCTATATGTTTATGTTTAACTGATCTTTGACAAAGTTGCCAAACTTGCACAATGGAGAAAGGGTAGTCTTTTCAATAAATTGTGTTGGGACAACTAGATATTCACATACAGAAGAATGATTTTGGATCCTTATCTCACACCATATATAGGAAATCAACTCAAAATAAATTTTAAACTTAAATGTAACACCTGAAGACAAAAAAATATATGAAGAAAATGTAGGGAAAACCTTCCTGACATTGGCCTGATTTTTTTTTTTTTTTGGTATTAACACTCAAAAGCATAGGAACAAAAGCAAAAACCAACAAATGGGATTGCATTAAAATAAGCAGTTTATGCACAGCATAGAAAACAAGCAACAGAGTGAAGAAGCAATCTATGCAGTGGTAGAATACATTGCAAAACATGCATTTAATAAGAGGTTAATGTTCAAAATGTCCAAGGAACTCAAAGAACTCAGTAGCAAGAAAATAAATAGCCCAATTAAGAAAAATGAGTATACAAAGGAAGATTTGCAATTGCCAACAGGTGTATGAAAAACTCTCTATCACTAATAATCCTAGAAAAGAAATTAAAACCATAATGAAATATCATCTCATATCTGTTGAAATGGCTATTGTTAAAAAGACAAGAGATAACAAGTGTTACTAGGGATATGGAGAAAAGGATACCTTTGTGCCCTATTGCAAATTAATACTGTCATTATGGAAAATAGTATGAAGGTTCCTCAAAAAATTAAAAGTAGATCTGCCATATGACCCAAAAATCCCACACTGAGTATATATTCAAAGGTTATTAAATTTATATATCCAAGACATATCTGTATTTCCATGTTTATTGCAGGATTATTAACAATAACAAAGCTATGAAAATAAAGTCCTCATTAATAGAAGAATGAATCAATAAAATGTGATATATTTATATAATAGAATATTACTCAGCTTATAAAAAGAAGGAAATTCCATTGTAAACAGCATTATGCATGAACCTGGAGAATTTTATGTTAAGTGAAATAAACCAGGCACAGAAAGACAAATATTACATTATCTCACTTATATGAATAATCTAAATCAGTTGAATTCATAATGGTGAAGGAATAGGAGGAAAAGGAGGAAAAAAAATCATCTAACAAAAAAAGATCCTGGATCAGATGGTTTCATGGCTAAATTTTGCAACAAACTGGTAACTGTACATACAGAAGGAAGGAATCCCCCCCAAAATCATTATCTAAAGCCAATACCACCTTGATACCATAGACAGGAAAAGACACAACAACAAAAAAGAAAAATACAGACCAAAATCCGTCATGAATATAGATACCAAAATTCTGAATGAAATCATAGGAAAACAAATTCAGCTGCAGATCAAAAAAATAATTCACCAGAATCCAGTGGGCTTCATCCCAGAGATGCAAGGATGGTTCAACATCCTTGAATTATCTTATGTAATTTACCACATAAATGGAGGCAAAGTCCAAGATCCTATGATCCTCTTGATAGATGCAAAAAAGCATTTGACAAAATTCAGCATACTTTTATGATAATAACTCTCAAAAAATAGGCATAGAGGGGAGCGCCTGTGGCTGAAAGGAGTAGGGTACTGGCCCCATATGTCAGTGGTGGTGGGTTCAAACCCAGCCGCCAGCCAAAAACTGTAAAAAAAAAAAAAAGGCATAGATGAACCATACCTCAATATTATAAAAGTAATATATGAGAAACTCAGCCAATATCATATTGAAATTAAGCAAACTTGAAACAATTCTCACTTAGAACTTGAACCAAAGTTGCCAACTGTCACCACTCCTGGTCAACATAGTGCTGGGAATCCTGCCAGAGTATTTAGGCAAGAGAAGGAAATCAAGAGTTTCCAAATAGGAAAAGAAGAAGTCAAACTATTGCGCTTTGCTGATGATTGTGATCTTATATCTAGAAAAACCCAGAGATTCTACCAAGAGACTCCTAGAACTGATAAATAAATTCAGCATAGTCTCAGATTACAAAATCAAGGTGCACAAATCAGTAGCATTCCTATACACCAACAATAGTCAAACTGAGAATCAAATCAAAGATTCAATATCTTTCACAGTAGCAATAAAGAAAATAAAATACCTAAGAATATACTTAACAGAGGAGGTGAAAGACCTCTACAGGAAGAACTAAGAAACACCAAGGAAGGAAATCACAGAGGCTGTAAAAAAGTGGGGAAAAGGTCTATACCACCCAAAGTGATTTACAATTTCAATGCAATCCCCAACAAGATACAACATCATCTTTTGCAGATCTAGAAAAGATAATTTTATGCTTCATATGGAACCAGAAAAACCAAGAATAGCCAAAACAACCTTAATCAAAAAGAACAAATTGGGAAGCATCACTCTACCAGACTTCAAGCTATACTACAAGGCTATAGTAACCAAAATAGCATAGTTATGGCACAAAAATAGACACATAGGCCGAGGTATCAGAACAGAAAACCCGATATGAAACCAATCCCATATTGCTAATTCATCTTTGACAAAGCAGGTAAAACATACCAGGGGAAAAGAATCCCTATTCCATAAATGGTGATGGGAAATTAGATAGACACCTGCAGGAGAATGAAAGAGTGTCCACGCTTTCTCACCACTCACAAAAATTAGTTCATGATAGATAAAAGACTTAAACCTAAGGAATGAAACTGTAAGCATCTTAGAAGAGGAGAGTAGAAAAATTCATACAGACATCAGCCTAGGTGAGGAATTTACGAAGGACACTGAAAGAGCAATCATGGCAACAACAAAAATAAATAAATAAGACCTTAATTTAAAAAGCTTCTGTACAACCAAGGACACAATCAATAGAGTGAATAGGCAACCTACAGAATGGGAGAAAATATTTGCATGCTATACATCTGATAAAGGCATAATAACAAGAATCTACAAAGAACTCATTCAAATTAGCAAGACAATCCCATTAAAAAGTGGACAAAAGACATGAATGGAAGCTTTTCAAAAGAAGATAGACTAATGACAGAAAATATCTAAAAACAATCCTCAACGTTTCTTTTCTTTTCTCTTTTCTTTTTTCTGAGACAGAGTCTCACCATGTCCCCCTCTGTAGAGTGCTGTGGCCTCACAGCTCACAGCAACCTCACTCTCCTGGGATTAAGCGCTTCTCTTGTCTCAACCTCCCAAGTAGCTGGGACTATAGGCACCCGCCACAATGCCTGGCTATTTTTTGATGCAGTTGTCATTGTTCAGCTGGCCCAGGCTGGGTTTGAACCCACCAGCCTTAGTGTATGTGGCCTGTGCCGTAACCCTGTGTTATGGATGCTGAGCCAGTCCTCAACACTTCTAATCAAGAAGGAAATGCAAATCAAAACCTCAGTGAGATATCACTTAACTCCAGTGAAAATAGCTTTCATTCCAAATTCCCCAAACGATAGATGCTGGCATTTATTCAGAGAGATAGGAACACATGTCCTCAGATGTGGAGAGAAAATCAACACTTATAAACCTCGGCTGGGATTGCAAACTAGTACATCCTCTATGGAAAGTAATATGGAGATATTTCAAAGAACTACTATTTGATCCAGAAATCCCCACTACTGGGTATTTACCCAATGAGAAAAAAAGTCATTCAATAAAAAAAGACACTTGGATTCCAAGGTTTATAGCAGCACAATTTATAATCCCAAAGATGTGGAAACAACCCAAGTGCCCAACAGTACATGTGGATTGTTAAAATGTGGATTAATAAAATGTGGTCTATGTATACCATAGAATATTACTCAGTTATAAAAAAAAATGGTGAACAGATACCTTTTTTTAAACCTGGATGGAACTAAATGATCAACACGTATGTGTACATGTGGTAGTAAAATGCAAGGTAATTAAGCAGGAGGAAATTGTACACCTAACAGGTAGAGTGCACACTGTCTGGAGGCAAGACACAATTATTACCTTGCTTCAAACTGTGCAAAAGTAATGCATGAAACCAAAACATTTGTACCCCTGTGATATTCCGAAATTAAAATAAAATAAAATGAAATTTCAGATAGTCTGATAGCTTTGTAAAAAAATATATATATACAAAGTGAAGTGAAATGAAAAGGAATAGGAAAGGAATCTTTAAAAGTGATGCCCATGGTTTATCAAACAATAGAATAGGGATTTCTTTTTATTTTTAATATCAGAAACTGCAGTCTTTAAAGAAAGGGGTATTTAGAAACTGTTCAGTGGAGGGGCTATCTGTAACCAGATGTCTCCTTTCCTGGGTAATGTGTCCTGGACAATCAAGACTCCCAGAATAAGAGAAAGTTTTATTAGAGGAAAAAAATAAATGATGCAACTTGAGGAAATTGGATGAAAAAGCATAAAGGCCCAGCTTTCTTTACTAACACTGAAATCTGTTTTGAAATCCCCTATTGATTCACTCTAGAGTTGTACTAAAGGCAACTATTAATGTATACATATTTTTAATGAGACAAGCCTTTTGTTCATTTTCATTATTTGATACCTAAGATCATTATTATACCAGTTCCCTTTCTATGAACCAAAGGGGGGGGGAAGAAACAAATAACTTAAGTTTTGACAGATTAAAACGGAGAAAAAATCCACTTCTCAGTCCTAGGATGAGAATGATATTGGAGATATCATTCTCCAATGATATCTCCACTCATCCATTATTTTATCATCCATTATTTTATCTCCTTACCATTTTATGAACCTTGTGCTATATTAGAAACAACATTACTTAATGAGTTTCTTATTGTCTTAAGAAACTAGCTACTGTGTGAGGCAAAGTATATCCCCAGAAGGATGAACATGTAAACCTTTCAAGATCGATTCAAACGCCATTTCCTCCAGGGAGCTTTCCTGGATTCCTGAGAGGTGGGATGATCTCTCCTCCTAATTCTTATGATACAGTAGATAATTTCTACTATTCTTTTGACTACTGTGTCATTAAATCTTGCATTATGTAAAAATTTCACCTCCTCTGCTACAGGAAAGGTACCAAAAAGCAATAATAATAATAATACAATAGACTGTATTTAAAGCAATAAAAAGAAAAAAATAATGGGTGGACTTAGTGTTGCTGTGGCAGTAAATATGTAGCAATAGTGTTTTCTGCCTCCACCTCCCAAAAAGAGTGTAGTGTTTGCCCATTTCTGTGATGTAAATTCTCTCACAAATTTTAAGCCACTACTATGAAATATCAGCAGACATGGGGCTGGGAAGACAGGTGCATGAGTGGCATCCGAGACAGGGCGATCAACTCCCACCCACTCTGGGTAGACTCCAAACACAACGCTAAAACTAACATCCTAGCAATGGCAGTGTCAGTGGAATTAGAACGTAATTATTTTTTTCATGGGAAACATTTATTTTTGATGAATTTTGTGTTAAAATTATTTCTGGTATTTCATAATCACATCAAATAAAAATCAGTTTGACAAAGCAGTAGATCATTTAAAATAAATGCACAAATAATGTGCCTAAACTACCATTGTGGATCCCTGGTATACTTCACAAAAGGAGCATGACACTGGCAAATAAGCTGACAGAATGTGCCATGTTACATTGCAGGTCCTGATTTCTCTGCCAGCAAATAATACTCCACTAAAGGGTCCTGGCCTTTAGAAGAAAGAGTTGCAATTGGGAAACCTGAAAATTCTCTATCAAAATTAGTTATCATTTTTGTCCTGCCTGAACAATCAGCATAAATCTTTTATTGTTTATTGATGGAAAGCACATTATTTATGGCTTGGGGATACAAAAGCAGAGAAGGGTGAAGACCACAAAGATAAGTGATAAATACTGTCAGTGACAGATAAGTTTGTTATCTTTTTTTAAATTTCAGATTAATATAAGGGTACATATACTTAGGTTACACTATTTGCATTTGTTAGGTCAAGTCCAAGTTGCAGTTGAGCCCTTCACCCAGGAGGTGTGCCATAGACCCCTCATGTACCCAATCAGCATAATCCTGTTGCTGGTATCTTTCTCAATATGGAAGAAAAAATTAAGTTGGCTAAATTGATGTCTCCCATTAACATCAAGATTATCATATCAACTAAAATGTAATGACTTTGTGGATCCTAAGGTATAATAACCACAGTTCTAAGTGCTATTACTGAGTACAGAATTTAACTGGGTCAATTCTCAGCTTGTAAGAGCAGCCTGAAACCATCTCCAGTTGAGAAAATAAAGGTAGCTTGATAGAAGCCCACAGAACTGCGGGACTTGGAATCACCATGCAGAAGGTGTAGTTTATTAAAGAGAAATGTATAACCCACTTTTTTTCCTCCCTCCCTTTTTATCAGCCCTCAACATATGCAGAGGCAAACACACAATCACCAGAGAATAGATGCGGTCAGAGGTTCTTACAGCATAGAAGTTGTTTATCCTTTTTTGAGGCGAGGAATATCATTTCTGAGTGCATTAGTTGCATTCAGAAGTATCTAATTAGGGGTTTAGAACACAAGTAGAGAATTCAGGATAAATAATCACTCTTTCACACCTCTTGCAAGGTAATTTTTAGAGTCATTTCCTGTGTTAAATTTAATAATCTTGAATTATGCTCTATTCACATAATTTAGTATGCAGTTTTTCCAAAATATTATGATTACTTTTCAGAACATAAAAAACGGCTTTTGAAATTCACATTTTTGTAATAATTTTGAAAATACTAATTCAATATATTGAAAACATATTTTTCATTTCTGGACTTTTATATTAAAATCTTCTAGGTTCAAGTTTATTTACAATCCATGACAAAATTGACACGGGACAGTTCTGTCTTTCATTGTTAGCTTATGTATACACAGTATAACTGTGCTTTACACAAAAGCATATTCAACATTGGACTCACAATAATAATTTCAATGTCAATATGACCAATTTAGAATCAATACACTAGTATTATTTGGAATCTGAAATAAAAATGAAATTTCCTGTGATTTTCTGATATATTTACTATTTGAGTTTCTAATGAGCAATGTAAATTCTATAGTCTGACTATGTAGCATTCTTACCTTATTATTCTACTTCATGCATTATGAAAGAATAACTTCCTCTTGTACAGAAGACACAGATGTTATTTCTAAGGTGCTGACTGACTTCCCAGGTCACCAGATTCTGTCCCCAGGGCTGGTTCCCAGCTCACCATGCTGCTGGGTTCCCTGACCACAATTCTTTTTCCCTGTCCTTCCTCCCTCATGGCCCAAACTTCCATGCTTTTTCTTGTAAGAAGCAAAGGATCATGATGAGCTCTGTACAACGACAGATTTTCTACCTGAAAATCAGGGTGTTAGGGTAGAACAGGAGTCAGTAAACTCTGGAAGAATTGTGTAGTCACAACAGGAACCGTATAAACCACAAGGCCTAAAATATTTCCCTTCTGACCCTTTACAGAAGAAATTTACTAGCCAATGTCACTCAACTTTGCCTGTTTTTTGTTTGTTTGTTTGTTTACATAGCAAAAGTTATATAACATAAATGAGAAGAAGAAAATGTGGGTAAATCCCTTTACTGGAATTAAAAACAGAACAACACTTTTTTCTAACTACAATTAAAATTCCAGAGACTGTAACTGAAGTATATGGTAATTTTGATGACACAAAAATAAAGATATTTTGCATTAAAAAGAGGTATAGTAAAAACACATTTTCAAATGGTAAAGTGATAGGGTGAGAATCTCCAATGTAGAAAGTCATAAAAATAGTGATGACCAGCAAATTCTAAGAGGCAAAATAGCAAAATATATAAATAACTTAAAGAAAAATTAATCCTTACACATAAAAATGATTGTTAATCTTGCATTTAATAAGAGAAATGCAAATATAAACTGCACTGAGATACTATTTCTTACCTATCAGGTTCTGCTGGGGTTCTGACCCCAACCCCGTTGAATTCCCCACCAACTGTGACAGTTCTACCATCAACTGCCAGCCCGGACTCACCCCAGCCGGTAACACAGCTGACACCCCAGTTCCTGTGAAGAGACAAGCCACTCTACTTTCACCTATAAAATTTTTTGGCCTATAGAATCCTAATGGCAACTCAAAAAGATAAGGTTGAGTATCAACTATGTTTGGGACCATAAATACTTCAGATTTCCAATTTTTTCAGATACTGAAATATTTGCATATACATAATGAGATATCTTGGGGAGGGGACCCAAATCTAAACACAAACGTCATTTATGTTTCATACACCCCTCATCACAAAGACCAAAGGTAATTTTATATAATACATTTAATCATTATGTGCATGAAATAAAGTCTGGGGCCCTGGAACCGCCAGAAAGCAAAGGTGTCACTAATCGCAGCCATCCTCGTCATTCTAGACTCTGCATTTAGATGTGGCTGATAAGCAATCATTTTCTTACACATTTCACACATAAGGACTTAGCAGTAAAGAATATGACATGCCATTAATATGGCTAAAATGCCTTTGTACCCTCGATGATTCCCTAATAATAAAAAACAATAGTATCTGATGAAAATAAAACCAAAATAACGTCAAAAAAAATGTGGCAAAAAAGTAGTGTGCTCATGGCAACCGAGCAGCACAGCAGCTTCACCAGGACGCCTGTACCAGCGGCTGGGCAGCCGCTACAGACACCCGCAGCTGCTCGGCCTCCGGGCGACTCTGTGTTTTACAGAAGGATGCAGAAGCTGTGTTCTAACTTCTCAGACGAAAGGAAGCTTCAGAAACAGGTGGACCAAGAGGTAAGTTGCGTAGGGATGAGGAGAGGTTCTTCTGGACGGCTCTAGAATGTTCACTGAAGAGTCACCTGCCTTATTAACTACAGCTTTTGCCTGAAGTCTCTCTGATTTCATAAAGTGAGGAGCGTGGTGCTCTGGGTAGAGGTCACTGCGCTGGAGCTCCAGGGAGACCCTCCGCTCCGGGGCCGTCTGGGTGCTGTTCCTGCAGCGCTAACATCATCTTTGTGGCTGTGCACCTGTGTTTTAACTGTGACCCATCACAGTGATCAAGCGTGGAATTTTCCACTTGTAATGTCATGTGGGAGCTCAAAAATTTTCAGTTTTTGGAGCATTATGAATTATGGATTTTTTGATTAGGGATGTTTAAACTAAAGCTGCTTTACACTACTAAATTTTGAGCAATTGGTTATGAGGCCATAGTACTGTATTTAAATAAAATCATATCATAAAAAATATCTTGAGGTAAGCCTTTTTAAAATAAATTTACTTATATAAGGATCTAAGATATAAGAACTATATTATGAATTTGGGCTAAAATAATACTTCTGTGTATGAACTATTTTCTAATGGAACATAAGTTATATGTGTACTATAGAACATTGTAAGTGATATATCATTAGAATCTGATGCTATAAAGGTAGTATCTTAAAAGGCTGGGAGAAACTTTATGGATTATATTCATTTAGGTTCTTTATACTTATACTTAAAGTATAGTAAAGTAAGGAATAGTTGCAAATGTAAAGACTTTTTTTCATTTCCAAAACAAATCCCCTTGCTCTTTCCTGGAAGTAATTTTCAAATGAAAGTAATAATATGATTTTTTATGTGAACAGTTGCCTAGGTAACAAAACTCCATAAAAAAAACAAACAGCATGGTTTTTGTCTTTCTTCTTCATAATAAGCCAAGACAAATAGTTCAGAATTTCAAGAGATTAGTGAAGTGGTTAGAATACTTTAATTTGGAGAATTACAAAATATTTAATAGAAATAAGCTTCTGAATTAATTAAAAATGCATTCAAAACAGTTTATCTTCATATACATTTAATTTTTTAGGACACAGAAAGATAACTAATAGGCAGAATTAAAGGTATAAGTATAAGCAAGCTATCTAATTTTGTATGGTTGTAAACATAATTTTCAATAATGCATAGGTTTTATAACAGAATTATAGAATTCTTTATTATTAAATAATAGTATAAAGTATAGTATTTATTTTAAAGGGAAATTATAAATGCATTATAATATATACAACAAATTTCACTTTTATTTTTGAGTCTCAAATAATACGTCAGCTGGGATCAGTATCTGATGACCTAAAATACACGCACAACCTGCTAATTTTTGGCTATCCACTGGGCCACAAGTGTTTGATCATTCAGGTTCGGCTGGGCTTTTTCACATGGTAGTGACCCAAGTCTTTCTAAGATGTCAGCTTGACAAATGCAAATATGCAAATCCTACAGACCTCTGCTTGTGTCCTATGAGCAGTGTGCCACGGGCCAAAGCAAGTCTCATGGCCAGCTCAGATCCACCACTTCTTTCTGAGAAAGAATTTGTAATAGTTTTTATAATCTACCACAGTTTAGTTTCTGAGTACATAAATTTATACCCCCCCTCATAGGCAAAATAACTCAGGGAAGGACCCTCTAATTCAATCAAGGATGACATCAGAGTTGTAATTTGGACGCATATGAGGACAGTGGGTGCCTGTGGGTGAGCAGCCTGTCTCTGGCACACTGACTTGTTGGTACAGGCTGGTCATTCCATTCAGACAGAAGGGGAAAGGAAGTCACATAGTCATTGGCTATAGCAATTTCAAAGTCTTGCTAGACAAATATTGCTAAGTTTCTCTGTATTGTAGTCCATAAACATAAATATAGACACATTTAATCCCTGGAAATGGCTCCCCCATTTATCTCTTGTGCCTTCAGCTTATTCTGTTCCCTGGGAGTTTCACTCTATTTCAATGCTTGTCATGGTTTGTGGCTCAGCCTTCTGTATTCTGTTGTCTGCCCTCAGAGATATTCTTTATATTTCACAAGGTGTGGACCATCTTGGCAACTGTGATATATTAAAAGTAGAAAGAAATTCTTTGTCATCCCTCCAATTTATAGGTAATTCTATCTGCTTTCTTCTGGAATTTGTGCTGGCTCTTGGGACAAGAGTTTACCTCTCAGAAACCAGCTGTCTTGTAAAAGATCTGGCTATTCTGATACAACCTGTGAAAAATTTCAAGCTAGCCAGGCGGAGACAGAGGCCATATGCAGGAGCAGAGAGCAGCCGACCTGATAGTAAAGCTTTCTTGGACCTTACAGACCAGTGCAGCAACCTGCTGAATACATTCAAGTGAATGACCCCAGTCAACACACCACAGAGCAGATGAAACACCCAACTAAACCCTGTCTGAATTCATGACTTGCAAATCATGAATAAACTAAAGTGAATTAAGTTTGACTGATTCATTGCCTAGAAATAAGTAACAATGATGAAAAAGCTGACTAGCATCCTCAACCGGATTCTTGCTCATGAAAATTTGGAGGCTCTTCTTTTTAAAGACTTTTAATCTCTCGTAGGCCAAGACTGCCAGACTTTCTGTAGTACAATTCCCTTAAAAACTTTATAGCTTTCTATGAATCTGATTCAGGTGTGCTTTATGGCCTCAAAGCAAAATCTATGATCCCTTTTAAGACGAGACTTTCGCAACAAGTAGTCACTCACAAATCTCAGTGAGACAACACACACTCAAAATTCTGAGAAGACCTTTTTTTCTAGTTTAAAAGTCAGTGTTTTAGGAACCAACTTAAGCCTAGTAGAAGTATTTAAAAGTTTTTGCAAACATGCACATGGAATTGTTCTGCACTCCTAGACCTTGACTGACTTTTCATTTTGGGAGATTTTTATGGACTAAAGAGGCTGGAATTCTTAAGCAGATTCATTTGTCAAATTTTATGCCTTTCTATTTGCACTAAATTCAGCTTGCAAATTGACAAGCACATCTCTCAGCTCATCTCTTCTGTTCCTTGCCATGGATATCTACAATAGATCCAATGATGGTTTGTATATTCTGCCTGGAATTCGTCTTTCTAAAATAGCTAAGGTTACCATTGATCAATTTTCTATCATCTCGATTATTGCACTTGACAATTTCAATTATTCCTTAGCAAAGGCAGGCCAGCATTTTTTCCAAACTGCTGTTATTGTTCTTTTTACTCTCCTTAAATGGTTATAATATTGCAGTTTTCTTCACTAACATTTTTCCAGCCGTTTTCCCTGCCTCATCTAATTTTCTCATCCCCAAAGCAATGCTACCACCTGTTTTTTACTTTTGTTATGGCATCACCTTATTTCTAATCACTAACTTCTTTGGTAGTCAGGGAAACAACACCTCTGTGACCATCACACAGATAAGGTGTGTGTTAAAAGCGTTAACTTGAAAAGTGGCACCTGAAGCTGAGGAAGTGAAGGTCTGAAAGCGGGAACCAGAGAGTCACTACCGAATTCACCTGAAACACCTGAAACATCTCAGCACAGGCAGACAAGGCGGGGTTTACTGGCACAGGCAGACAAAGCGGGGTTTACTGGCACAGGTAGACAAGGCGGGGTTTACTGGCACAGGCAGACAAGGCAGGGTTTACTGGCACAGGCAGACAAGGCGGGGTTTACTGGCACAGGTAGACAAGGCGGGGTTTACTGGCACAGGTAGACAAGGCGGGGTTTACTGGCACAGGTAGACAAGTTGGGGTTTACTGGCACAAGTAGACAAGGTAGGGTTTACTGGCACAGGTAGAGAAGGTAGGGTTACTGGCACAGGTGACAAGGCGGGTTTACTGGCACAGGTACACAAGGCAGGCAGACAAGGTAGAGTTTACTGGCACAGGCAGACAAGGCGGGGTTTACTGGCACAGGTAGACAAGGCAGGGTTTACTGGCATAGGCAGACAAGGCGGGGTTTACTGGCACAGGTAGACAAGGCAGGGTTTACTGGCACAGGCAGACAAGGCAGGGTTTACTGGCATAGGTAGACAAGGTAGGGTTTACTGGCACAGGTAGACAAGGTAGGGTTTACTGGCACAGGTAGACAAGGAGGGGTTTAGTGGCACAAGTAGACAAGGCAGGGTTTACTGGCACAGACAGACAAGGCAGGATTTACTGGCATAGGTAGACAAGGTAGGGTTTACTGGCACACGTGGATAAGGCAAAGTTTGCACGCTAATGGTGTGAGAAGTCAGGCTTGTCAAGTGACAAAAGTGGCACAACAGAGGGGAGCCCAGGGACACTCCATGTTTCCTGTGGCCCTTGCTCACCAGTGCCACAATCCAGCTTCTGGTGGTGGGCATGGACCACCTCATGCAGCAGGATTAGCACGGAGAGATGGAGAGTAAGAAAAATCTGTGACCCACCAGGCACCACTTTGTGCACAACTACAGGTGACTGTTGGCCAACTCTACCCAGTTCTCATGAGCATATTCTGGAATAATCATAACCTCCCAGACTTGGTCACATTGAAAACACAATTCAACACATACTTATAAGATTCTATCATTAATGTATAACTTTCTTAGTAATTTGGAACATATTTTGGAGTATAGTGGAAGGAATTGTATACAGCTTATATTTTTGGAAGATATATTATGTTTTTATATATCAGTGTTAATGTAGTTTTGATTACAAATTTGAGATGCTTACTATATGATATGCTGTATTTTCATTGGAGATTATTTTATTTTGCTCAAGTGACCTATCTTTCTATTTACAAGTCAATACTACAATGTCTTAATTTTATAATTCTATGGTATATTTCATATCTGATAGGGATAGTTTTTACTTTCAAACACAAACATTCTTTGAAAACAGAATTTGTATCCAGGTTACTAGATTCTTGTGACAGAGCTCTTTGCCAACAGCACACATACAGCTCTGATCTGGCCAGGAAGATCTGGAATTAGGGTGAAGTGACAAAATAAAATTTGGTCTCTCTATCTCAAGCACAACAGGGTATTCATGAGCAAAATGAAATGGAGAAAAGAAGTAAGAAAGAAATTTCAAGCATGGTTTAGCTTAATGAGCTCCTGTTGATTTTAAAGGAAGCAGTGATCAAATGTAAGGGACATGTCCTATGGACGTGGTCTACAGTTTTGAGTGGTCATCAAGCACTATTGACCATGGAAGATGAGTTTGAGAAATAATCAGTACCATGTACTTAAAACTATATAATGTTATGCTACATCACCTAGTAAAACTAAATAGCACTATATCAATTTATTGGTGGCTTTCGATAGCATATTAATAGATGAAATAAAGTATAGACCACATAGATATAAAATATGTATACTAATATATTACCATTAAGAAATACGTATTTTCCTGGACTCTTGAGTATTTCTTCCCTCTGAAACCACTTAATCAATGCTGTTAGTGTAAGAGTACACACACATATCTACTCACACATGACTCCATTATAATTATTTTCTACTGAATATGAGAGTATATGATTCTAGGAATAAAATAAGGAAGAAACCATATGGAAAATAAACCTCTTTAAACCCAACACAAATTCCCAGGTTGTTCTAACTGTTCCATAATTTCTATTCTCACTTGCCTTTCTAATACATGTGGACCTTATTTAATCTGGTAATTAATGAGCATATTTTTAAACATCACATTAGTTTCATTTGTTGTGATTGTATTTCTGAGTTCTGTAGAATTTTCCCAAAATGAAATTTGCATCATCTTAATCTCAAAGTTGTCTTCAGAAATTGGGATGTGACTGTCATGTCTCATGACCAGATTTTTAGAAACACTGAGTTTTTGAACCCAATATTGACAAGACCTCTATTTTCCACATAACAGTTGAAAATGTACTTTCTTCCCTTGTTTCAAAACTGTCTTAAGTACCTAAAGCCTTCTTGATTATTCTCCATAATTCTTATCATTTTCTAATTTCAAAACATTTTGTCAGGTTTTATAAGATTGTTCCATTTATTATCAACTTCTCTTGAATTTTTGCTTAGATTAGTAAGATTTGGTTCTAAATGAAAACAGCTTTGTGTTTATTTTTCCACCTAAATTTTGTTAGCACTTCTCTGAGATATATGTACCCCAGAAAAGAGTTGAAGCAATTTTTTTAAGCTTTGAATTCTCTATTATGAGTAACTTGAGGACCGTGAAATCTGTACAAAAAATCACTTTCCTTAATTTTGTCTAGTGCTTTGCCTTCCTTTATTTAGTCTTCCAAGGGATCTGAATTATTTTTGATAGGATTGTAATAATGTATGGGATGAAAATGATTGCCTAAGTTTTAGATACCCTGAATAATGTAGACATGCCTAAAATATATGAGGAGAGTGTTTAGCTATGAATTCAACATTAAATCCCCAAGTAAGAGAGTATCAAACTCAATACTGATTCACGAATACTTTTCTCTATGTAAAATGTGCTGACTCACTCAGCCAGATTCAATTTAGTAAAATCCAGGAGTACGCTGCCTGCGTGTGGAAGCATGTTGGCAATTCAGAGCCACTGTATAAGCAGAATTATTTTATTAGGTAATTATATTTACTGACAGCCTGACACAGGACACAGAGTCATGCC
Source organism: Galagoides demidoff (assembly GCA_963574575.1). Lineage (NCBI taxonomy): Eukaryota > Metazoa > Chordata > Mammalia > Primates > Galagidae > Galagoides > Galagoides demidoff. The sequence continues at coordinate 59,858 of CAUYQV010023589.1, read as the reverse complement.
AGGTAGAAAGAAATGCTTTAGTAAACATTTGCAGCACGTGAAGCATCAATTTGCCTGACTCATCCTGTCCTCAGGAGAGGCTGTTTTAGCTATCTTTGGTTTGATTTTCATCTCCTAAAGCAAGACTGTTACGTACAACTTAAGCCAAATTTGGAATCGTTAATTGAGGCAGCCCAGCAAAATATGCAGCACTAATTATGTTAACATTTTATGTGTTTTGATTATAACAAATTAAAAAAAAACAAAACGTCCTTTGCTATATTTATAGATAAATTCTTCCTTATGATGCAAGGTTCAGCTGTGTGAGGGTGTATTTGTTCTTAGCCAAGTTAGATCCTCAAGTAAACAATAGGGATCAATTACTTATGGAAATTCTAGAACATGGGCCAAAGAGCTAATATGCCTGCATTTGGTTCATATGTACCCTAGGGGAAAAAAAAAAAAAGAAGCCTTAGAGGAATAGCCAAAGAATGTATTCTGATTTTAAGGCAACTGGATATTAACTCTGAACTCAACACACTGTACATACACAATGTGGTTTCTGAAAAGGAAATGATAGAATTAAATCACAATTCTTAAAATGAGAATAACCTTTTCTACTTTCTTTAGCCGATACATCAAATTCAGCCTAGTAAATATTGAACTGATCAAATGTACTTTTCTGTTAAACAACACATTTTATCGAAGTAGTAGTTATTTTATTAGACTGGTTAGCAAAGTTGCATACATTAAAATCAAAATGTTGGATCTAGAGCAAATCCAGGATGCTTTCAAAAAGGTTGTTCAATGTTTGCCACTAAGTGGAAAAAAAATAAAAGAATTGCTCATTTCACAATGACATTTAAATTTCCACAGCTAGATTTTGAGCATTTGATATTTTTAGAGAGTAAGTGTCACATAAATTTTAAAGGCTTAAAAGAGATCATAGCAATTATAATTCTAAAGTTGCTCCTAACACGTCTCCTACTTTGTTACTTTGCCCTCTGCTGGTATGAAATGATTCACAAAGAGGGTTGGAGAAAATTAACATACGGTCCTGCTAAATAATTATGAATGCATTTGGCAGTTTATTGTACAATTAAATTATCCCAGAGTTTATTTAATCCCATTTTGTACCCATGATGCTATTTTACCTAGTCAGATTAATGGGACAATAAGAGTTACACAGTGATGTGAACTGAGAGGGTGTCGTGGACACTTGGGGACTAGGGTGGCCTCAGGTTTGTGAAGTAAAATGAAGACTCTGTCTTTGGATGTGTTTCCTTTGTAAAGCTTAGTCAAATGTAGCCAATCAAATTCCACATAAAAATAAAAAAAAAAATCAATGAGCTAATCTTTGCTTCTTCTCATTCCTCCCTCTCTCTTCAAATATCTCCTCAGGGAGTTGTCTTCATTTTTCCCTCTGCCCTTACCTTTCTTGAATTTCACCATCACAGTTCACTGGATCTAAAATTACAATGTTTATTTATGTAGAATAATAAACCAGCACCCTAGAATGCAGGCCGGGTGAAGATGAGGTGTTTTGTCTTCTGCTGACACTCAGAACCTAGAACATTGTGTGCAAGCTAGTAGGCACTCGCTATGTATTTGATGAATAAATGAATGATTGAAGGAATTTCAGATATTATTAAAATTAACTTAGCAATTTGCTGGTGGGATGACTTTTCCCCACAAATCTAGGGTTTGCACATAAGTCCAGTCAACGATTTTAAGCAAAAGTTGGTTATTTCCTTAACAGTGAAAAGTTTGTTGTTCAAGATTTCTTTTTTAATTGTGTCCTCCAAAGAAGAGAAAATGGGGTACAGGGTATATACAATTTTAATTATTCTATGACTTTTTGGTAGGGACCCTGATTAGATCTTTATGCTCTGATAGCACATTAAACTGTACACAAGCTCGCTTGACGGCAGTTTTCTGACAGGGATTTGGTAAGGATTGCGTGTTTTATTTCTTCAATGTGTATTAATGGTCTTACAGAAAAGACGCTTTCTGAGAGAAAGAGAAACGTGTGTCCTTGCATCAGTTGATGCATGTGTGAACTATTCCTAGTTTTAGGTGATTATAAATAAAGCATCTGCAGACATCCACCTGCAGCCTTTATTTCTTCTGTCACTCCCCTCCAGCCCCCACCCCCCTGGTTTGGATCTATACTTATGCACAAATCAGATTGTTTGAGGCTATACCACATCTCTATGTATGTTCTATTATTTTCAATGGTATTTTCAACCTTTTTTTTCTTTTTTTGCTTTTGAGCTTTAGTGATTTCCAGTACTGTGTCTTCCCTTCCATTATTTTCGTAACTTCCTTGAGTCTACTTATGAGCCCATAGAAATGATTATTTACTTCTCACACTTTGCTCAAAAGTTAGCTTTTCCTTTGACAGTGTCTTATGATTTCTATCTTCTAAATCTTTCCCATCTATTCCTGAATGCTGTACAGTTTTACATACTGATCATTATTTTTTTTAAGACTTTGTCTAATAGTTTTAGCACCTGGGTCATTCCCGTATCTTATTATAATCATTGTTTTTGATTTTGTGTGTGTTTAATTTTTTTTATTAAATCCTGAATATCATGTGTAGTACAGTAGAAACTGAAGTTAATCTTATTAGTACCTAAAAATAAGCAGACCTCCTCATCGCAGAGACGGAGGTGGTTAGAGGGAATCTAACTGAAGCTCAGTTGGTCTCCGTTCTACTGTTGGCATTCTGACTTTCCATCAGCAACTGGCTGCTCTTTCCTTGAGCTTGGATGGAGCCTGGGCTGCTGGAGTACTTTCCTCGGTATTCCATGTCAGCTTTCACTTCCATCTGCAGGCCTCCTTTGTGCTCTTTCCCCTCTGAAAACAATGTGTCTTCATTGGTTGTTAGTGTTGATTACTAGGCTGGTGGCAGGTGGCAGGTGGCACATAGGGTTGCTGTTTTATCTAAGCCACAGTCTCAGGCAGGCTTTGGGAACACAGTTTGCACATTGTTCCCGCCCTGTTCCTTGTGCTGGTCCAGTAATGCCCTTTGTCTGTGACAGAGCTTGTGCAGGAGAGGGTTTCTTGCACCTCCCATAGTGGGAGAAAATTTCGAATGGTACTGGTAAAAGATACTGGGTGCAAGACTGTTTCTTGTTTTGTTTTGTTTTGCATCTGCACTGCTGCTGTCTTGACTGATCATTTTCCATATCCCCAGGGCTAGAGGGCTTGCTGTCAGTCTCCCAGCATTTGAAGGCTTTTTTTGCTCTGTGTGAGGATGGGTCTTGGAAGGTGGCTCAAGTTTCTGTGCCTCTCGACCAGCAGCTTTGATAGTCTCCTGCACAGTGGCAGCACATGTAGAGGTTGTCCCTGGTGTAGAAGGCCACACAGCTTTCTCCTGAGTCCATGGGTGAGTGTGACGCCTCCCTGTGTGTGGGGCTGTATTGAGTTTCTGAAGTTCATCTTATTAATATTATCCTGAATGTGTAAACAAAGTGTCCTGGATCTAAGACAGATTTCTTGTCAGTATGTTATAGTAAATAATAAGTGCAACAATGTTTCTTTTCACAGATCTTACCCTTTGTGCAACCAGATGGAAGCCAAATGGTAAACTCCCACCTAACTAGCCAAACATGCCACCAGAGAGGCTGGAGAACAACAGATTGCCTTCACTCACTGCAGTCAGAGACAGCTGCTTTCCTCTCCTCTACAAAGGAGAGACCATGGCAATATGATACCTTTTTCCCTCTCCATCCATGTAAATGTGAAGGAGGTAAAGTCTTCGTCCTTCTTTAGGGCTGCATAGTATTCCATGGTGTACATATACCACAGTTTATTCATCCATTCATGGGTCGATGGGCACTTGGGCTGGAAAATATTCTTCTTAGCAAAGTATCTCAAGAATGGAAGAGAAAGTATCCAATGTACTCACTCATACTTTGAAACTAATTTATAGCTTTCATAGGAAAGCTATAACCCAATTATAGCCCAAGAATATGGGGGAAGGGGGGGAAGGGGGGAGGATAGGTAGAGGGAGGGTGATTGGTGGGATCATCCCTATGTGCATCTTATAAGGATACATTTCAATCTTTCTAAATGAAGAATATAAATGTCTTAACACAATAACTACGAAAATGACATGAAGGCTATGTTAATCAGTTGGATGAAAATATTTCAAATGGTATATAAATATAGCACACTGTACCCCATGACAGTATTAATGTACACAGCTATGATTTAATAAATTAAAAAAAATGATAGCTTTTCTTCCTTCATAATTCAATGGAAATCACCCTTGACTTTTGTAATGTAAATACGCCTTTCCAGGGACTACTTCAACCCCTGGAATCTATGGCTTTTGTAACCTAAGGATGTCTCTAAATCTGAATACACAGTATTTGAAATGTAAATACCTGGAGAGAGATAGCTGTTAAGCTTCCTGGCACTTTAGGATTTAACGTAGGGAACTAGTTCAGGCTGTAACAATCTGTCTGTTCTTCAAGGATAAGAGTAGTTTTATTATCCTTTTGGATCAGAGCAATGAACTAGACAATGGCAACTGATCAATGTTAGTGGCCTGTAAAGAATAAAATAGGGAGGATAGAAAGCAGGTATTTTCTATTTTTGCATTGTATATATTTGTTTCCCTGTCTCAGAAGGGGAGACCTTTTTACAAGACTCCTGAGAAACCCAGGGAAGTTGTGTTTCTCCACATTCCCAGGGGACCTATATTGTCACAGCTGCCCACACTTGGCCTTCAGCGCATTTTTTTTTTTTTCAATTTTAAGTACCTCTTTTTATCCACTTGGACGACAACTGGCACCTCCTTCTCTGACCTCTGCCACAGATGTCAACCTGTGTCACCTCCTCTCAAAGATGCTGGTCCTTCCTTGGACTAAGGCTACCTTGGCCACCCTGGAAACATCCTTCTCTGATGGGTTAAGTCAAATGTATGAATTTGTACTGCACCTATATTTTTCTCATTGTTAGATTGGGAACTACCTCTTTTTCACTTTTTACATTCTAGGTGAAAACAGAAAACCAAGTGTTTATTTTTTGGTATCTGGCTTCTTTGACTCAGCATTATATTTTTGAAACCAATCAATGTTTCAAAAAACAAAAACTTGATCTTTGTGACCATATATATAGTAGAAGGCTATTTATTTTTTATTGCTATCAGTATTCTGCTGTATAATTTATTTATATATTCTACAGTTGATAGACATTTGAACAGTGTCCAATTTGGAACTATTATACATAAAACTGCAATGAACCTTCTTACCCAGGCATGTTTATGGAAACACATTCACAAATTTCAGAGTCTTATGGACTTAATACATGTAACTACATTGTTACCATTAGTAGGTAACCCAAACCAATTCTAAAAGGGAAATAGCAATTGGCACCCCCAAGCAAAGCCTGAGTTTGTTTCTTCATATCCTTGCCAACACTGATATTGATCTTTTAATGTTAATATTATGTTATAATAAGTATTCCCTAATTGGAGTTTATGTATTAATTTTAGAATGTAACCCTTAAGTAAAATTTTGCTTCAGTTTGCAAACACTAGTTTAGTTATTTCATTTTGTTTGGTCCTAGGAATAATCAATATTACCTCCAGAGCAAATCAGTCAACCTGGCTTCTTTTAAGGTTCATGCTTTTTAAAAGTAAGGAAAGATTTAGAATTATAGATGAACATAGAAAATGAAATCTGCAGGCTACTTCTGGATTTCAACTCTTTCTTCATTACTATGAATATGATATAGAAATTTTATTTATAAACAACATTTTAGTTCATAACATTCAATAACTCTTCTATATTCAATGGGATATAAATTTTAACTTAGGCAGAGGAAGCTATTTGGAATATGTGTGTAAATATTCTCTAGTTCTTATCAAGTTATTTAAATCATTGATTTCACAATATACTCTGCATGCAATTGAAAGAAAGTCTTTCAGAAGTGAATGTGTCAAGGTTGCAATGACATATTTTTTAGAAAGCAGATATAAATTGACTGCCTTTCCCTTTTTAATGGATTTGTCATGTAACTAAACTATTAGTTTGGGCTTATGTCTGACAGTTGCCTTGCTATCAGGCCAAGAATAATGTGCTAATATTTGAATTTAGTCATATGCAATGATTTTTGATGATTTCATATCCAATGCCTAAATACAAAGAAAGAAAAAATGCTTTCTTGAGTTTAGAGTTTGGCCAGGAGTAGATGGTCACACTATAAAATGTAGTATGTAATATGAGAAAAATTCAGTTGATTCACGAAAAGGGAAGCACCCGTAAGTTAAAACATGTTTAGATTTGTTTTCTCCATGTTATCAACAGCAAGTTTCATTCATGTCCAAGACTGACCAGAATCTGATAGTCAGTGAATTTGACATTTGAAAGACAAAAACCAGAGGTCTTGGAGCCTTGTTCTAGTTCCTCTAGTTGAAATAACTTGTACAACCAATATCCAGCTCCTGGATTATTTATTATTACACTATTATATATTTAATATATCATTAGTTATGCCAGTTTATCATTAACTGACAGTTCAGGATGAAATATCTGATGTGCCCTGAGGAGCCAAATGAAGTCCATGATAGGAAAACCAGGAACAGTAAGCCATGTTCATGTTTATCTTTTTGCTAACTTCACCACAATTCTAACACTGTAAGAAAAAACTGTTTTCCAAATTAATAGCATTTAATGATTACGCAGTGAGGTGTCCCATAAAAAAGGAAATCCAACAACTGCAAGTTCCCTCATCAGGCTGTGGGCGGGCGGATGGACGCTGCTCTGTTCAGGGGTGGCAGGAGCTGAACATCGGTGGTGCTTCCTGCTGTGTGAATGTGAAGCAAAATTCCCTCTCCACTTTATGATCATACCAGGGGCTTTAATGTTCTCATCAAATATCCATTTAATGAATGGTCCATTGAGAGAGGTAGGATAAGTAATTGGCCTTAAAACAATTAGGAAAACAAAACTGAAAAAAAAATCAACACAAAATATAGCAGACAACTTAATTTGCACTGAAGGTCAGTGTTTGGAACCTCAATTATTATTGAATGGGAAAGATTTAAAAGCTACTGCTTAATAATGATTTATGTTCAAGACGATGCTTGATAACAGAGAAATTACTCTAGAGTATAACTTTGCTTTTATTGACAAAATGTGTCTGTAGAAATGTAGCACAAGCAACAAAAAGAAAATCTATACTTCATGTAAAAGTACCCACAGTTATACTAATATAGTTTAATTTACTAAAGTATAAAATGATACGATAGTAACTATGGATAGATTTACATTCACAGTGAACTGAAGAGAAGACCTTCAGAGAGGATCAGTGAATGAAAGCTGTTTTGTGTTTCGGCATTAAACAATTATTCTGTTCTAGGTGATAAGCCTGTTCTGGGTGGTTGCACAGCAGTGAACCAGACAGGTGGAACTCACCATATTCTGTATCAGAAAAACCATATAGTGAGGACACAGACAGGGGTCTTCCTGACCCAGCAGAGGTGTGACTGCAAGGAGATACGAGATACTGGACTACATAGCAGAAACGCTTTTGAAGTAAAATTGACAGGATGTGTTACACAGGCATATGCAATGTATATACACGTGGGCATAAAACACGGTCTGTCTGTGAACATTACATAGACATGAATATACAGATGTATTTCACAGCTTAATTTTATGTTTTTCAATTAAAATAAATAAAAATTCCCCATGGATGGAGAGTTAAAACATGTGGTTCAATTGGTGCGGCTCTTTCCAACTCCTCAAGTGTTCAGTTGATCGCTTTATCTGATTGTCCAAATACATTTAATGCTTTATTCAAATTAAAAAAACTTGATTTTTGTGATCATATGAATATGGGTTAAAGAGCTCTGTTTATTACATCAAGTAAAAAGGAAAATACGGGGCATAGCACTCCTAAGACCGGTAGCCTGGTCAATTCACAGAATTAGCCACATCATTAATTCCCTGCTTATTTTCTGATAATGCAAGAATATTTTCATTTTCAAAAATCTCCTAGGGGAACACAGAGTAATCAGTATACCAATTCACCTTTTCTCTCTCACGAGTGCTCTTTTTCATCTTACCACCCACCTCTGCCTCCTTCTGTCCGTCTCTCTGTTTTCTCCTGTTTCTCTCTCTTTTCTGTCTCGTGCGTGTGCGCGCGCACGTGTGGCCTTTGGATTCCCCTTCCCTTTCTCTCTCTCACTTCTTTCCCACCCCCTCTTTAGTCCTTCACATGATTATGCTCATTATTTCGGCTGCCCTATACACCACGGACTGACTAATAAAGCAGCAGCCATTTGAGCTAAGCTGTAGTAGTTCCCACAGCGCGATGTGCAGACCCTCCCATGCGCTGCCTAGGCCATAGGTTTCTGTTCAGTGCGACGGACCAGCATTCCAGGAAGCCCTGCTGAGCTGGTCATGGTCCTGCAGGACAGCCTCCATCAGGGCACCACAGACCCCACCCCAGCACTTGCTGAGCTGGTCACGGTCCTGTAGGACAGCGTCTGTCAGGGCACCACGGATACCACCCCAGCCCCTGCTGAGCTAGCTGGTCACGGTCCTGTAGGACAGCCTCTGTCAGCGCATTGCAGATGCCACCCCAGCACTTGCTGAGCTGGTCACGGTCCTGTAGGACAGCCTCTGTCAGGGCACCACGGACCCCAGCCCAGCACCTCCACACTCCATCCATTCTCTATTCAGCTCAGGCTGGTGCAGCAGCTGGGCCTCGGTGTCCTGGGTGGTGGCCTCTGGCTCTCACTGCGCACCACGCATTCACCATCTCCTACAGCCCCTCTGTTTCACAACTGAGGCTCCACACCCTGCAGGGATTCTCAGCTCCCCGGTGTTGCCACCTCATCAGCTCCGTGAGACTGGGTACTTCTTGTCGTGGGAGATACAGCGTCTGGTCAGTGTGTGACACTGCAGGGAGGCCACCACTCTCCAAGGGAAACGCCTTTTCCAAGAGGGGTCAGATTGTAAAACGCAGAAAAGCCAGGACGGCTCATGTCCAATGGTAAAAACTGACTGATGGAAGGAGAGGGGAAGGATCGATCTGATGAATCAATTTCCATCCACTTCCAGCGTCTATTCCCAGCTTCCATGTTTCACTAACCAATTTGGAGAAAAGCTGTGTGATGAGAAGCCAACTGTGTCTCTTCCTTTCCTCCCTCTCTTGCCTCCTTCACTCTTTTCTGGGCATGAAATCCCCCTGCACCTTTGCTTCAGACATTGTTTTCCAGGGAACTCATGCTAAAAAACCCATGACAAAGTTCCAGTGACTAATGACTAGGGTGGCCACAGAGCCATATCCAGCCAGTTTATGGGTTAGGTGGGAAGCCCTGCTGTGTGTTTTTATGCAGGGCACCACCACCTCCAGTGTCTATCAGCTGCAAGTGACTTTATCATTGATCACCTTGAGTATGTCAAGTACTCTCTTCTAACTATTTTGAGATATGCACTGCTTTGCTGTTAACTGCCTTCACCCTGCTCAGCTATAGAACAGCAGACTTCTCTTGTTTCCCTGCCTTTGAGTGGTAACCACCCTTTCCTCACCCACCCTCCCAAGTACATGCTCTTCTAGTCTCAGGCTCTATCATTCTGTTCTCTGTCTTCATAAGGTCCATTTGTTTTAGCAGACTGCTGGGTCACGCCCCAGGGGCAGGGTCCACTATGACCTGTGGATCTGGTGGCGACCGGCTGAAGAAATATAAAGTTAGAAACGATGAGACAAGACGCACAGAATAGAATTTTCAAAGGTGGAAACACAGGGGACTACCTGTTTGTGGGATTCTAGTGGTGGCCCCAAGTGTCAGTTCCACTCAGGTTTTACTGAAGGCTATTTGTTCATTAGCATAAAGGATAAGCTGAGGAAGGGAACAAAGATGGCAGCAGTTTCTCTGACTGAGCTTATCAGCTCCCATTGTTTCTATAATCATTAACCATAAGGGTCTGAGCTGCCTTGAGAAATCTGGAACCTGAGCCTTGTGTGGGGGCAGCCTCCTGTCTGAGGTCACACACATAGATTCCTTAGGGAGCTGTTAAACTCTGCTCGTTCACTGTAGAGTAAAACACAACTGGTGTCAATCTCCTCTGAAGAATCTGTGGAGAGAGGAACTTTCCTCATCACCAGAGGGTCTTCCTCTGTGATAAGGGATATAAGCCTTCTTACCTATATTTCAGGGCTCAAGCTTTTCCCTTGATCTCTGCTTCAGCCAAATACAAACCTCCAAAATGGGTATTTGTTTTGTCTGTTTACTGGGCAGGTAACGGCCTAGTTAATGTATCTTTCCAGGCCTTGCCACAGCATCTTCTGTGGCCATTATCCCTCAAAGTATTCACAGACCCAACAGGAGTGTTACTAAGCTGTATCCCCAATAGGCCAGAGCTCTAGGAAAAGCAGGAAACTTGCTCAGATAAGAAATTTAGCAGTGGCTGATTTAAAGGTAAACTAGCTGACTTTCCTTTGTTCCTCCTCACTCAGCTTACTTTTAAATTTTTCCCTTTTTCTGGGGGTGTTTTCCCTTACCAAGAATGGGATCTTTGGTCCTCATTCTGCCTACACAGACAAACATGAGTGAGGATGTGTGATGTTTCTATTTCTGTGCTTGGCTCACTTCACTTAACGTCCAGTTTCATTCATATTGCTGAAAATGATGTGATTTCATTTTTTTTATGTCTAATTGTATACACCATATTTTATTTATCCACCCTTCCATTGACATATATTTTAGTTCATTTGATATCTTTCCTATTTGAATAACATGGCAAAAAAACCCTACAGATACAGATATTCCTGTATTATACTGATTTTCTTTCCTTTGGATGAATATCAGTAGTGGGAATTCTGAATTATATGGTAGTTCTAATTTTAGTTTCTCGAGAAATCTCCAAACTATTTTTCTATAGTGACTGTACTAATGTGCCTTGTGACCAACATTGTACGAGTTCCCTTCTCTCCTTATTGTCCCCAGCATCTATTATTTTTGTTTGTTTTTAATAATAACCATTCAAACTGGAGTATTATGATATCTTATTGTGGTTTTTATTTGCATTTCTCTGGTGGTTAGTAATTTTCAGCATTTTTCATGTACCTGTTATCCATTCATATTTCTTCTTTTGAGAACAGTCTACTCATGTCTTTTGCTCACTTTTTAATGAGCTTATGTATTTATTTTCTGTTGATTTATTTGAGTTGCTTTTATAAACTGTGTATTAGTCCCTTGTTGGATGAAGAGTTGGAAACATCTCCCATTGAACAGGTGGTCTCTTAAATGTGTTGACTGTTTCCTTTGCTGTGTAGGACATTTTGGGGTAGTTCCATTTGCTTATTTTGTTTTTGTTGCCTGTGCCTTTATGGTCCTAGCTATAAAATCTTTGCCTAAACCAGCAGTTATCAACCCATGGGTCATGACCAACAGGAACTGTATTAAAGGGCCTCAGCATTAGGAAGGTTGAGAACCATTGGCCTAAACCAATATTATTAAGTGTTCTCCTATGTTTTCTTCTAATATTTTTATTGTTTCATGTCTTACATTTAAGTTTTTAACTCATCTTCAGTTGATTTTTGTATATGGTGAGAAATAGGGTCCCAGTTCAATTACTGAAATATGCATATCCAATTTTCTCAGCACTTTTTATTGAAGAGAATGTCCCTTTCCCAATGCATGTTCTTTGTCACTTTGTCAAAATCAGTTGACCATAAACATGAGGATTTGTTTCTGGGTTCTCTCTTTTGTTCCATTCATATATATGTGTCTGGTTTTACATGAACACCGTGATGTTTTGGTTGCTGTACCTTGATTCAGATACTGTTTTTGCTCAGGATTCCTTTGACCATGTGAGCTCTTTTTCTGGTTCTATTCAAATTTTAGAATTTTTCATTGGTGTTTTGACAGGAATTGTGTTGAATCTATACATTGTATGATCATATAAATTACATTAATTCTCCCAATCCATGAGCATGGGGTGTCTTTCCATTTGTTTGTGCCCTCTTCAATTTCTTTTATCAATGACATCATAATGTCCCTGTAGAGATTTTTACCTCCTTGGATAAATGTATTCTTAGTTACTTAATTTATTCTATTTTAGCAATTATAAATTGGATCTTCTTGATTTCATTCTCAGCTATTTTACTGTAAGTGTATAGAAATATTTCATATTTCATTTATTGATTCTGTATCCTGCCATTTTACTGAATTTATTGATCACATATAAGAGTTTTTGATGGAGTCTTTAGATTTTTCAAGATCTAAAATCATGTTATCTACAAAGAGGGACAATTTGACTTCCTGTTTTTAATAAGGATGGCTTTTACTTCTTTTTCTTCCATGATTGTTCTAGCTAGGACTTCCAATAGTATGTTAAATAGCAGTGGTGAAAATGGACATCCTTATCTCGTTCCAGTTTCTAAAGGAAAGGTGTTCGGTTTTCCCTTATTCAATATAATGTTAACTGTGGGTGTACTGTATAAGTCCTTTATTGAGGGATGTTTCTTCTGTGCCTGGTTTGTTGAGCTGTTATCATGAAGGAATGTTGAATTTTATCAAATGCTTCCTCTGTGTTTACTGAAACTATCACATTGTCATTATTTTTTTATTCTTTTGATGTGATATATTATGTTTATTGATTTGAGTATGTTGAACCATCCATGTCTACCTGGGATAAATCCTACTTGATTGTGGCACATTATCTTTTTGATGTTCTGCTGAATTTTTGTTGAAGATTTTTGTAGTTGTGTTTATCAGGGGTATTGACTTGTAGTTTTCTTTTCTTTTCTTTTCTTTTTTTTTTTTTTTTGGTACCTTTCTCTGGTTTTGATATTAGAGTAATGCTGGCACCATTAAGTGAGAAAGGGAGAGTTCTCTGAATTCTCTTCAATTTTTGAGAAAAGATTGAGAATGGTTGGTGTTAATTCTTCTTTATGTATGTACTTGGTAGAACTTGGAGGTGAAGACATGCAGACCTGGGATTTACTTTTTGGATATGCTTTTATTATAGGTTCAGTCTTTTTGTTCATTATTGGTCCCTTCAGGTTTTCTATTTCTTTTTTATTCAATTTGGTAGGTTGCATGTGTCTGGGAATTTATGTGCTTCCTGTAAGCTTTCCAGTGTGTTAGCAAGCAGTTGCTCATAATAGTCCCTAATGATCTTTTGTGTTTCTATGTTATCGGTTTATAATGCCTTCTTTTTCGTTTCTGATTTTATTTAGATTTTGTTTATTTTTGTCTTTTCTCTTTTTTTCTTGGTTAGTATAGCTCATACTTATCAGTTTTTCTTTATCTTTAAAAAAACCCACTTTTTGTTTAATTAATCCTTTATTTTCTTTTTTCTCTTTTGTAATAAGTATATCATGGAAACATTTATACATTATATATATATATATATATATATATATATTCACCCAGAATGTGTGCACTGTACCAAATAGATGTGAATTAACTCAACCCCTTCTTCTTCCTCTCACCTACTTGATTTCCATTGAGTTTTACTTCCATATGGACACATAATTGTTGATAGAGTAGTATCCAATCCATAAATCTGGATATTATATATATATATATATATAATATCCAGATTTATGCAGGATGACTTTGAAACATACAATTAAAGCTATTTGTCACAATTTCCTATACTCCCGATATTAAATTATAGTTACTTTGAAACATAAATCAAATGGTTTACTATAACCCTGTTAATACATTTTAAGACCACCTTTCCTTATTATGCATATAAATTACTTCTCCTCCCTGTAAACAACTCTTCACTTTAACTTATCTTCTTCACATTTCAGAATATTACTGAGGTACATATGTTTTAGTTGCATAATTTGCTTTTGTACATTTTAAATCAAAGGTATAAGTGTACCCTTCACCCAGAATGTGTGCACTGTACCAGATAGATGTGAATTAACTCAACCCCTTCTTCTTCCTCTCACCTACTTGATTTCCATTGAGTTTTACTTCCATATGGACACATAATTGTTGATAGAGTAGTTCCAATTTAGTATTGAGGACATGTGGTGTTTGTCTTTTCATTCTTGTGATACTTCCTTTAGGAGAGTGGTCTCTAGTTCCATCCAGTTGTTAAAAAAGATGCTAGATCATCTTTTTTTTAAAATGGCTGAGCAGTACTCCTTGGTATACATATACCACATTTTATTACTCTACTCATGTTATTTTCTTTTCTTTTTCTTTTTCTTTTTTTTTTGTTTATTTCAGTGGTTCTGCTCTGATCTTTGTTCTTACTTTCTATTATTTTGGGGGGTTGGGCTTATTCTTACTTTTCTAGTTCTTTGAGGTGATTTATTAGATTGCTTAAGATATTTTCACTTTTTTGATATAAGTGTTTCTTGCTGCAAGTTTCCTCTTAACATTACTTTTGCTATATTCCATAGGTTTCGATATGTTATATATCTCTGTTTTCATTTGTTTCAATACATTTTTTGATGTCTTTCTTAATTTCTTCATTGGCTATTCAGGAGCAAGATGTTTAATTCACATACATCTGTATACTTTCCAAAATTCTTGGTGTTGATTTTTAGTTTATTTTTCTTATGATCTGAGAAGAGTCTGGACATTTTTACTTCTAAAGATTTGTTGGGACTTGTTTTATGGTCTGTCTTAGTGAATGTTCTATGTGCTGATAAGAACAATGTGTATTGCATAACTGCTGAATAAAATGTTCTGTAAGTGTCTGTTAGGTATATTTACTCTAAAATTTAGTTCAAATACAGTCTTTCATTTTGTTAATTTTCTGTCTAATTGATCTAATTCTGAAAGTGGATTGTTAAAGTTTCCTGCTATTACTGTATTGGAGTATATCTCTTTAGAACTAATAATAATTGCCTTGGGAGTATACATATTTAGAATTGTCATACCCTTTTATTCTGAATTGTTCTATTTAATATTATTTATAATGCCCTTCTTTGTCTCTTTTTACTGTTTTTTATTTGAAGTCTGTTTAATTATAACTACTCTGCTGTGTGCTGTATCTTTTTCTATCCCTTTAGTTTCAATCTATATGTATCTTTATAGGTGAAGTAAGCTTCTTGCAGGCATCACACAGTTGCATTTCTTTATTCATTCAGGAAATGTATTTATTTTAAGCAAAAAATTAAATCCATTTACAATTCAAGGTTATTATTGATAAGTAAAGTTTTTTTCCTGTTTTATTAATTATTTTCTGGTTGGTTTTCATATTCTTTATTCCTTTTTTTCTCTCTTATTGTTTACCATTGTGGCTTCGTGATTTTCTATAGTGGTAACAAAATATTCCTTCTTCTTCTTCATATGTATACTAGCTCTACTAGTAAATGTTATACTTTCATGTGTTTTCATGATTATCTTTTCACATCTAGGTTTAAGACTCTCTCAAACATTTTTTTATAGGGCTTGTCTAGTACCAATGAATTCCCTCAGTTTTTGCTGTCTGGGAAAGAATCAATTTCTCCATTTTTTATGAAGTAAAACTTTTCTGGGTATAACATTCTTGCCTGGCAGTATTTTTTTTTTTTGCCCCCCAGCACTTTAAATATATCATTTCATTCTCTCCTAGCCTATAACATTTCTCCTGAGAAATTCACTCATGTGTTTCTCTTATATTTTACTAGATGCGCTTCTTTTGATTTTAGAAATCTCTTTGCCATCTACTTTAGGAATTTTGTCATGAGGATGATATTTTTGCATTGTATCTATGTGGATATCTCTCAGCTTCGTATACTTAGATGGCTAGATTTCTTGTTAAACTTGGGACGTTTTCAACCATTGTTCACTAAATAAGTTTTCTTTTTTTAATGCCTTTGACCTCCTTATTTTCTGAAACACCAAAAAATTGACTATTTGTTTACTTTGTGATGTATCACATGTCACATAGGCTTTGTTCATTCATCTTTTTCCTTATTTTGTATAACTGGGTTATATCAAAAGACCTCTTTGAGTTCTGAAATTCTTTCTTCTGCTTGAACTAGTCTTTTGTTGAAGCTCTCAAATATATATATTTCATTTCTTAAATTCTTCAGTTCCAAGCTATCTGGGATTTTTAAAATAATATATATCTTTTGTGTGTGTGTAAACTTGTCACTTATATGCTAAGTTGTTTTTCTGATTTCTTTGTATTGTTTATGTATATTCCCTCACATCTCACTAAGCTTTGATATTATTATTTTGAATTCTTTTTTGGAATTTCAAAATTTTCTTTTTTATTAGAATTTTTTTGTTTTAAGAATTTTTGTGATCCTTTTGAGGTCTCATATGTCCTTGTTTTTTTCATGCAGTTGTTGTCCTTTCATTGATATCTGTGGACTGAGTGTAACCATTGCTGGTCCTCATAGGGCAAGGCTTTCTCCTGAATATGTATCTATGGTGATGTTTGGGTTGAGTACTTTAGCTTTGATCCTAGGTGAATGTAGTTGTGAAATTTCCATATTTCTTCAGCTGTGAATAGCGTCAGTGGGGTTTTTGATTTTGATTTTTGATTTTGTGGCTACAGTTGTGGAGACTGTGGTGAGACTTTCCTGGAAATGGGATGTCAGATGGGTCAGTCCACAGGCCCTGGTCATGATAGCAATAGGCCATATGTGCTTGTTCTTAGGCCTTCTGGCAGTGTAGAGGGGGCATCCAATTAGTGGGTCCAGATGTGTGGACTCTGGGTGGCTTACTTAGATGCCATCAGCAGTGATGGTGGGCTGGACTGGCAGGCAAGTCCTCAGATCTCTGGACGGAGTGCAAGGCATGGGTAATGTTAATATAGGTGGTAGTAATAGTATAACTGTGAGCTCCCAGGTAGGATGAATGTTAATAAAGGCTATGGTGGGCTGGGAGAGCCAGCACCTAGTCATCTAGTGGTGGATAGAGATGGTGTCACTGGTGCTGTGGATGGCAGATGGAAGGGCCTGTCTTCTGGCCCTCAGGAGGAGTGGTAGATTCCTGTGGCAGTGGCCTGGGCAGTGTGTTCTCCTGACTGCCTATGGCTTGCTTGAGCATGGAGATGATGAGCCTG
This sequence comes from Galagoides demidoff, assembly GCA_963574575.1. NCBI lineage: Eukaryota > Metazoa > Chordata > Mammalia > Primates > Galagidae > Galagoides > Galagoides demidoff. Next base: position 42,882 of record CAUYQV010023589.1, on the reverse strand, counting down.
ACCTCAGGATCTTTGGTGGTGTGCATGGGTGTACGATGTAGCAGGCCGAGTGGGGCAATCCATGGTAGCAGGTAGGAAAACCTACCCTCAGTATATTTACAGTTTCACAGAAGTTCTGCTTCAGTGGGGCAGGCAGGGGCCTTTCAGGCTCTGAGGAGTGTTTGTTTTCTCCCTTCCCCCAGCAGGAGCAGCAGCTACGGCACTGTGTAGGAAGAGCCTATGCTCAGGGTGCATGCTACAGCATGAATGACCAGCTGTTGGTGCAGGCAAGATTGCTGTCCACAGCCCCAGGCAGGCAGCTCACAGTCCCTGGGGAGTATGTGCTTTGGTTTTCTTCATCCCAGAGGCAGCCTTCACAGCATGCTGTGCTACCCTTTCCACAGCGCGTCGTTCTGTGTGGGCTGCAGTGTTGAGGACACTGCCACACCCTCAGGCCCAGCCCACACCACCCCTCTGCAGGCCCCTGGCTGCATCCACACTACTTTTACAAAGTGGTTGGTGGAAGGAGGGGTTGTGAGCTAATTCATTCTCTTAGAGTGTGATGGTCTGAAAGTTATAATAATGTTCAAGATCAAACAAAAGAATAAGTGGAGAGAGAGAGAATGAGAGATGAAGAAATAAAGTGAGGCACACAGATGTCACTTCCTAGGTTTCTGTCTTTTTAAGACTTCATTTACTAACTCTACACTGTATTATCTTAGATACTACAGGTTTCCATAAAAAAAATCTATTGTTTAGTTAAGGCCAGTTTAGTTAGATTTGATACACTTGTAAACCAATAGCCTGACTTGAGTTGTAACCGAATTCATAAGATTCCATTATGTGTCTTTCTGTTCAGGTAGGATTTCAAGGGCTACTTTGACACATTCATCATATAGCTGTTAGGTTTACCTGTTTTAGCATCACTCAGCCATATGAATCTCTGTTTCTTCTCACTTTGATGCCTAAAACTCTTTCCTTCCTTCTTTCCTATCTCAGATAAAATTTTGGAAAACAGAGAAAAAAGAAGTTAATATATTTGAGATGAGTGGACATCAACAGTGACAAATTCCAGGTATATTATATTTTGTTTCCAAAATCAAAGAACCCCACCTATTTATAGAAGGAAAAGGAAGGAAGGAAGAAAGGAAAGAAGGAAAGAAGGAAAAAAGGATAGAAAAATACAATTTGAAACTGAACAAGTTTAGGATTTAATCTGAATTCAAAATTCCTTTTGCATCATTATCTAGAACTGGGTTAATTCCTTAGCACCTTTGAGCTTCAGTTTTTTCCAGAATGAAGTGAAGATTAAATGCATTAAGATATTAAGACACTGTGCAACATATGTAATAATGCCTGAAACATAATATGTACTCTGAGAATTTATGCACCGTATACTGATGATATATATATAATCCATGCAAAATGCTTAATTGCGCATTTTCTCATTCAGATATTGAGATATGATATTTGCCTCTCTTTAGAGAAAATTTCAAATGTCAAAAATATGATAAGTAATCAAGATGGTAAAAGATGTTAATTAGCTCAATTTAATCACTGCACATTTTATATGTGTATCAGAACATCACACTGTACCCCACAAATATATATGAGTATGATCTCTTGGTTAAAGTGCTGTTAATAAAAAGATGGGCTTCTTTTAAATTTTTCTAAACCTTCTTCTAGTTTAAAAGATTATAGCAGATATGTATAGCTGAGACTTCCCAGATCATCCCACTCATTTGATATTTACCTTTGTTTAATGTCTACTCTCTGATACTTTTTTGTACATGTTTATTTTTTTAGTGGTTTTATAGCTGCAATGCTGTATGCTGCTGCATTTTTTTTCCCTACCGAGAGCCATGTTCTGTTTTTGTGTAGCCACATTAAATTTGCCTGAGGAATTTCATGCAGGATGTTTCCATAGGGAGGTAATTGCCTGTTTCCTCCATAGGCCAGGTGGACTCACTGTTGGGAGGCAGCCCAGGTGCCCTCTGGTAGGAAGACACTTAGCTGAGGCGGCTGAAGGAGGTCTGCACATCAGTGTTTGAGTCAGCATCACTTGAGCTGGCAAAAAAGAGAATTCAAGAGTTCATAAGCTCACCATGGGCAGAGCCTGGCATAAAACCCCTAGTTCAGTGAATCCCTGGGAAGTAGGTCTGGAGAGCTACTAGAAGTTCCAAAGCAGAATGTTTGAGATCCTCCATTCCCCAGTCTGTGAGTGGGAAGGGGGTGGTTAGAACAGTGCGATTATTTGGATGAAATTGGCATTTTCAAGGGAATAATTAGGCAAACAGATGATGAACATTTCCTTTATGATTCTTAGAATGATGATGAAAAATGTCTCCCATCACCATGAGTTGCAGAGGAACAGAAAAAGATCCACTAACAAAATGGGAAAGCCAGCTACCAAAGTACAAGTGAAATTCCGCTGCTGGGAAATAGAATTCATGCAAGTAAATAGAAGTCATCATCAGTTGCCTATTCAAATTCTAGGAAATACCAACAGTCAAATATCTATTATCAGTGAAGTTAATGAAAACACTGCAATTCATATGGCATGGACTTCTAGTACCAGATACTTAACACGTTCATTTTGGAATTGAGAAGAAAGTAAATTCCATGTGAGTGTACTTTATAGCAACGACTACCAACAAAATTCTACATATTTACCTACAGTTTTAGACCTCAGAAAATAAAGCATATTTGGAAATAGATATCAGCTAACTAAAATACAGATTTAAAAATACTAAAATATTATTTACATGATACATATTTAGATGTTAATGAAAGCATCTGTCCTGGATTAATTGTTATTTAGGTTTGGTCAACCATTCCTATGCCTGACAGTTAATCATGGCATTTCATTTAATTTTCTTTTAAGAATATACATTATTTTTCATAGTATATTTCCTAATATCTATACCGTAGAAAAAAATAAATGATTGTAAATAGCATGAGGAAATGATAAGACATAGTTTTCCCAGAAGCAGGACCTGGAATCTGACAGCAGAATAGGAGATTCTGCAAGTGACATTCACAATAGGATCCCTGCACTTTGTGAGCCAAAGAAACAGAGTGATCCCAACCCGGTCAGTAATCCTGAGCCCTCCTGGTCACACTCAGGAGGGTACAAACTGCACATTGGTGAACAAAGTCTGGCATGTGAAAAACACATTCAGACCACTAGGCGCTTAGATACCTGAGTCTAGGAAGAAAAATCACCTGCTGACAACTATTGGAAAAACAACTGCCTACATTTTAACTAGAATTGATTTACAAGAGCACAAAACAGTCTCATTTAAAGTTATCTATCTGTGTACAATTTAGGGAGTTTAAATCCTAAATGGTTTAGCACAAAATCCTCATCTTTTATTCTGGCAGTTTTGAATGCATAGTTGACGTCTTTTGTTAACCATACATCCCAGTGGCATTGAGATTACTATCCAAGATATAGTTCTTACACTAAAGTTGATGATAAAACCAGATTTTTTCTATAGCTGGGACCTAATAATAGTTTTAGGCTCTTGATTTTTGGAATTAGTAGGAGAGGTTTCCTAATAAAGACTTTTAGCTCTCCATAATTGTTAGACTCTGGGACTGAGGGTCACCTGGTAACAGGGTAACACTTGCTAACAGTTAGTTAATTTGATTTGAAAAAGCTATTCAAACAGTGTGCAAATGTTCTTATTAGGCTGAAGTACAGTGCTGGAGATAATTGTTATATCGCTGTTTTTCACCTAATTTATTTCTCACATATAAATAAAGAGAGATTATGGCTAAAATATGCATTTGTGCAGCAGAAGAACTCATAGCCAGGTTTTGCAGAGAAAATGATCACAAATATATTAGAAGAAAAACATCAGTGAAAATCAGAAGAACAATACTTCCTTCTCTGTCTCTCACAGCTCCAATACCAATGTTTTCTGCCCTCATTCATAACAAATGATTGCTTTTTGATGTGCAGAAAAACTAAACGACATGGGAGTACAACTTTTAAAACTGGGTATTTCCAGCAAACTATAATACTTTCAAAATAGTTTAATTGTGGTTAAATACACATATGCATACAATTTACCATCCTAGCCATTTTAAGTGTATAGTTTAGAATAACAACCATCACCATCACTTATCTCCAGAACTGTTTTCATCTTGCAAAACTGTAACTCTGTACCTATAAACAATAAACCCAGAAATACATCCATAACTCATAATTTGGCTTCCTTCCTATTTCAATGGATAAATAGCTTTTCCTCCTCTTCTAGTCAGTAACTCCTCCAATTATCTGGATCTCATACCTGTCACCTAAACAATGACATTTCTCTTGCAACATTTCTTGTTTTCTTTTCCTTCATTTCTTGCCCTCTTCTCATTTTTTAATATGTATATTTTTGCCTCATCAAATTTTGTCTAACTCCTTGATGATGCTACTAGTTAGCTACCTTACTATTATTCATCTAAAAATATCTTCCAACTCCCCTTCCTTGATGACTTAACATCATTCCTCCCTCGTAACTAATATCCTAAAGAGAATTATTTGCATTTTAGTCTCTTCTTCCTCAGCTCCAGTTATCACCACAACCCACTCTTATCAGTCGTGTTCCTCTCTGTTCCTGTCAAAGACTTGAAACCTTTCACAATTGCTACAAAGAAAATGAAATACCTAGAAATATATTTAAACAAGGAGGTAAAATATTTCTACAAAGAAAACTATGAGTCACCGAGGAAGAAAATCACAGAAGCTGTAAGCAAATGGAAAACATGTCATGCTCCTGGACCAGCAAAATCAACATTGTCAAAACTTCTGTGCCATCAAAAGTGATTTACATACTTATCATTTTTCACAGGTCTTGAAAAAATAATTCTGTGCTTTGTTTGGGGAATGAGAAAAGAACCTGGAAAATCAAAGCAACCTTAAACAAAAGGAACAAATCCGGAGGCATCACCTTATCCTACTACAAGGCTATAGTAAAGAAAACAGCATGGTAGTGGCAACAAAAAGAGACGCAGGCAGGTGTAACAGGACAGAGAACCCAGATATGAACCATCCACATGTTACGGTCTGGTCTTTGAACAAGCAGACAGCAACATACACTAGGGAAAAGAAGCCCTATTCAATCAGCAGTGCTGGGAGAATGGGATAGTCACATGCACAAGAGTGAAACAGAGAAGGGACACAGAAAAAGGAGTTCTGGGGCTGGGAGGGACACTTGGCCAGTGGAACCAGGATGTCTGGGGGACCGATAGGATCATGTATGACTCAGCAGTTCTGCACTGAAAGGTGAAAAGAATGTGGGCATGAGGTAGCCTAGGTGAGCAAGGACCAGCAGAGGAGGATAGGAATCAGTGACCTATAGAAAGGGCCACATGCCTGGCAGTGCAGAGAGACCAATGAAAGAATTAGGGCCTATTTCAACATGAGAGGAAGAGGTATTTCTAGCTCCTCACTGACCCTGTGTGTGTGTCTCTCACCTCTTCCCTTTCATGAGCAGGACCCACTTTCAACTTTATTTGGAAGCGCTCTAAGCTTTCTTTGTTCTTAAAGAAAATTTATGCTGAAACTTGTGCAGAATACATTTGCTTTCCATTCATGCCACCTGTGCTGGTGCAGTTTTATTCAGTTTCCAGTCTCGTTAACTTTGGGTTCCTGATGTGCCTTGGTTAAACTTTCTAAGTTAAACTTTCTACCTCAGCTGAGTAATTGAACCAGGTCAACTGGGTCTGAGAAACTGGGACCCCCCAATCTCCAAAAGAAATAGGACCTCTATGTCTCACCATTCACAAAAATTAATTCAAGGTGAATAATAGACTTAAATTCAAGACATGATACCATAAGAATTATAGAAGAAAATCTTGGAAAAACTCTTCTAGATATCAGCCTAAGGAAAGAACTTATGAAGAAGACCTCAAAAGCAATCACAGCAACAGGTCCCAATAAATAAATGGCACATGATTAAATTAAAAAGCTTCTCCACAGGTAAAGACACAAGAGAGAGAATAGACAACTTACAGAATGGTTGAAAATATTCATATGCTATTTGTCCAGTAAGGGGCTTACAGCCAGAATCTCAAAGAAGCCAAGCAAATCAGCAAGAAAAAAATCAAACACCCTCATTAAAAAGTGAGCAAAAGATAAGAAAAGAGCTTTTCAAAAGAAAATAGACTCATGACCGATAAACTTATGGAAAAATGCTCAACATTTCTAGTCATCAGGGAAACACAAATCAAAACCACAATGAGCTATCACTTTAACCCAGTGAGAATGGTTTTTGTTAAAAAGTCCATCTAGAGACTGGCATAGATGCAGAGAGAAGGGACTATTTATTTGCTGTTGGTGGACCATAATCTGGTACAACCTCTGTGGAAAATAGTGGGGAGGGTCCTCAAATTACTAAGAGTAGACCTACTATTTGATCCAGCAATCCTACTACTGGATATTTACCCAAAAGAAAAAAAAATTATCAAAAAGATACTTGCAATTGAATGTTTATTGCAGCACAATTCACAATTGCAATGATGTGGATGGACTCAATCCAAGTGCCCACCAATTTATGAGTGGATTAATAAAATGTGGCATATGTATATCTTGTATACTACTCAATGATAAAAATGAATTAATTCCTTTTGCAACAATCTGAATCGAACTGGAGAACACTGTCCTAAGTGAAGTGTCACAGGATTGAACAAACACCACATGTACTCAATATTAAATTGGAATTAACTGATTGACTCTTGTGTGCACAGATGTAAGTAAAGATCAGCAGAAATCAAGCAGGTGGGAACGGGGAGGCAGGTGTGTGGAACCATATGTGATGTGGACCACGTGCATGCTCTTGGTGATGGACACAGGTATTACTTTGACCCAAGCAGTGCAAAAGAGCCAAAACATTTGTACCCCAGTGACATTCTGAAATTTTAAGAAGAAATGTAATTATTACAAAGAAATATTTGTTAAGGTCCATAACAGCATCAATCTTTCCAAATGTAAGGGTCAGTTCTCTCTCTTTCCACTTCAGTTCCCTGAGCAGTTGCCCAAGTAAGTCACAAATTACACTCTCTGAATTACTTTTCTTTCTGTGCTTCCAGGACAGCACACGCCTCCATTAATGCTTCTCTTTGTGGACTGTTTGTTCCTTTCTTCTTGACATGAATTCTTTTTAAAAGTTTTTTATTTTTAAATTTAATTGTTATGGGTGCATAATAGGAGCATATATGTGTAGGGGACATGTGATGTTTTGACACAAGGAAACGATGAATTAATCAAATCAGAGTAATTGGGATATCTGTCACCTCAGGCAGCTATAATTTCTTTTTGTTAGGAATTTTCCAGTTACACTCTTTCATGGTGATTATTTTAAGATATACCCTAACTTTCTGTTGATTATAACTTTGTAGCTGTCAAACACTGTTCTTCCTGTCTGACGATCTAACTAGACTTTCTTCACCCATCAACTGTCCCTACTTGATCCTCCTTCCTTACTCCCCTTCCCTGTCTCTGGAAAGCGTCTCTGTGAGATCAGTTAAATATTTAGCTGCTACGTGTCAGAACACCTTGCATGAACTCTTATTCTTGATTTTTCCAATTTTAAATCTTTTCTTCAGTAATACTATCCTGTGGCAGATCTCTGCACTGCTGAATCCCAAATCTTCATGTCAGTTCTGACCTCTTACCTGAGTCCCAGTTTTTTATTCAGTTGTGCACTTGACAACTCCACTTTGATGCCATCTCAAGTTTAATAAGTTCAAAGCAGGCTTATTTTTTTCCTTTATCACCCTCTAGTTACTGTTCCTTGGTTTCCTTAATTTCAATTATGGCACCATGAACTACCAGGTTGGTTAGGCCATTAACACAGGATTCACTGTGGAACCTTTCTTTCTCTCACATCTCATATCTAACTTATCAGCAATTCCCCTTGTGTCATCTCCAGAATGTCTTTTGGAACCAAGAGGTTTCCTCCCTTGCCACTGATAAAGCCCTCACTGAATGCACCATCATCGGCCCACCTGAGCTCACACCATTTTCTGTGTCCCTGCTTACTTTCTCTACAGTCTTTCTGTAGCAGGGGGTGTAAATGCTTAGAATTAGGTACCTAATTCCCTATTTCAAACAGCTCAATCTCACAACCTGGCACGAGGAGGGGGAGTTGACCTGAAGAGAATGGTGGGAAATGAAATAAAGCCAAGAAAGACAGGGAGAGACAAAGAAAACAGGAGACACCAGATAGGATGGCGTCGGGGGACTAACACAGGTGATGCCTGCAGCCTGCACCCGAACCGTGGACACAGCTTTATTTATACAGTGTCTTAACAAGGCTGCATAAATCTTAGCACATGGGGTAGAGATCAACGTTAAAGAGGAAAAACTGTGTGCTTGCTGATAACAAGGAAAGTATGCATGGGATACGTGACCTCTGGCAGGTGGAGAGAGTTTTGTTAAAGGAGGAGAAATGGCTGGGGGTCACTCTGAGCATTTCCCACAGCCTGCTCCCCACACCTCAGTGGCTTTTCAATGCTTTGAAAACAATGTGGAGACTCCTTACCTATTCTACAAGGCCCTGGATAAGTCATTTCTGCCTAATTGTCCTGCCTCGTCCATAAGAACTTGGGTCCTGCTCTCTGTAGTCCAGGCCCTTTCCCCACATCTTGAATATCCTACCCTAGTTCTGTCCTTGGGTCTTTAGCAATAGCTGCTTCTCAAAGTATATTTTTCTCCTATCTCACAAAGTGCCTACTTCTAAAAATACCCTTTAAAAGATATTTGGTTTTTAACTTTTCTTTTTATTTAAACACAACTTACAACAATTTCTAAAATACTTATTTTAGTCATGCCTTTTGTCAATCCTTTTTTTTCTTTTGACTTAATGCAATCTACCAAGCTGTAAAAGTCTTTTCTTCTGAAAGTTACAATGAAAAGCAATGTATTACATGACATGGGTTTATTAAACCTCCTTTATATTATCAGAAAAAAATTCCTTGCCTGATAAATGTACTTTATATATTGTCAGAAGTGACTTCTCTGTCACAAAGTCACATATTTCCTATCCATTCTTTGTGTTGAATTTTTTAAATAGGCGAGAATCACTTTTATTTTTATGACTGTCACAAACTAAGTATTCATTTTACTCTTAATATTCTATCATAAAATTTATAAAACAGGTTTGGCGCCCACAGCACAGTGATTATGGCACCAGCCACATACACTGAGGCTGGCAGGATTGAACCTGGCCCGAGCCAACTAAACAACAATGACAATTGCAACAAAAAATAGCCAGGCATTGTGGAGGGCAACTGTAGTACTGGCTACTTGGAAGACTGAGGCAAGAGGATCGCTTAAGCCCAAGAGTCTGAGGTTGCTGTGAGCTGTGATGCCAGGGCACTCTATGCAGGGTGACATAGTGAGTCTCTGACTTAAAAAAAAAAAAAAAATTATAAAACATATAATTTAACTTAGTAAAATGTGTTTTAGAACACAAAACAAATTCTAAGATATTTTTCTACTTATAAAACATAAATAAATTTTTCCCATCCCACCTAATTTTAACAATGATGAATTAGTTATAGCACCATATAAATGGAAGATGTAAAAAAACATACTAAAATCTCAATACACACATAAATATGATAGGCAATATATTAGCTAAAATCTAAAAAAATGTTTTTTAGACACAATAAATTCTACTTAATTTGGAATATTTACTAGATTTTGCTCATAGTAACTGTAAATCCTTTTTCTCATAGGAAATTCCATCTTTACAAAACTGTTTCTTTAGCTAAAGACAACAGAAGTGAACTGAAAGTGAACTACTAACCATTCTATGTTCTTTTTTTCAGGGGAGTCATAAAGACTTTATAATCTTTAAAAATATAAAAACTGTAATGTATATTTTACTTAGAGAAACTCTCTTTACAAACTAAGTTGCCTAATTATTTTACCCATTGATTGGACTTAATGTTCATGTAAATTCTCGGAAAAAAATTTCTGCAAATTTATTCTTGGTTAAAAAAAAAAAAAAAGTGTTCTGTACTTCTAGCCCCCAAGGAAAATTTAGGAAGGACAATGTGTTGTCCTGAATTTTAAAAGTTCTTTGTGGCAATCAGCAGTACAGAAAGCCTGTGTGTGTGGTTGATCCAGCTGTTTGTCTGAGTTCCTGAGGACAGTCAGAGCCTCTTAGAAACTTACTGCTGTGTAATATTTTGAGTTATTTTCTGCTTAAATTGGGCATAAAACTACTAGCTGAGAATCAGAATAATTGAGATGATTCTCAGTGGCTCCACAGGCAACCTTGTGGAACTCGGGTGAACCCAGGAGGGAGGACCCTCTTGGCACATGTGGAGTGGTAGATTTAATTTTCTAGCACTGGGAAAAGAAAACATTTGTTTTTTTCCATCTAGTGACTGTGTGTTTATTTTTTATTGAGCAATGAGGAAAAAGCCATATTAACTACATATTGTGTACACAGTAGACAGTAAATGTGTGGGCAATCAATATTTCAAGGATTTACTTTTTGCAAGGTAGGGAGATTAGCCTTTAATTATCGAGAGTCTTAAAAGATAAGAGGGAAAATCTTACATGTTACCTGTCTAGGTATAATCTATTTAAATTGATTAATGCTTTTCAAAAAATATTGCAATGGCCATTTGTTTGAAAGCTAATGTCTATTATCATGACTTTATTGATCATTGGAATGGCTTCAATTGATACAATATGCCCTGGTTTTCAAGCAAAGTCTGTTTTTCACAGAATGAAATTATCCTTTCTCTAGAGCTGAGGCAACTTCTTTAAACAATAAGTGGACAATAAAGGTTGCTGCTCAGGTTGGTTCTGCTCATTGGAAACATTACAGTGGCTGATGTTTCAGACTTTTCCTAATCCATTCTGAACAGGAAACCAGGCATGTCTGTCTGTAAAACTGGTTTAGAAAGTAGATGTGCTGAGTTAACTAATGTAACATGAAATGTTTTCTAACTCATTAGAGAAGGGGTGTGTGTGTGTTGAATATAACAAACTCCCTGTACATCTAACCACACAGAGTTGGGAGGAGAAGTTCTTGGTGTTCTGGTCCTAAAGTGGAATTCAATCACCAGCACCAGTGGGCACCTGCCACTCACGCTCAGCAAACGCCGTTGCAGTGTATTTTCTCAGACTTTCATATTTATTTGCTTGTCATGATTGTTTTGATATTCAGCTGACAAACCATGCCAAATGACTGACATGAGCAAATGCCAGGGACTGTCAGGGTGAAACAAGATGACAATCGAGTCTATTACCATTTTAAATGGTCTGTCTCACTAGCTGAGGGCTGTGATTTTGTTCTCTCCCCACCTGTCAGGCTTGATTAACTAGATCCAGCCTTAGGTGTGTGATGTTCAAGCTATATTCACTTCATTTTATTTAGCAAAATGCAGTATCTGTCATCACAGAAACACTGGATTTAACTTGCTTTCATTCTCTAGCTCCAGAATTAAAGAGTGCCAGGACCTTTAATAAAATAGGAAATATATGAAATGAACTCTACTTCTCACCAAATTTCAGGAGTCATTTTTTATTTGAAAAGTATACATTAATTAGGAAAATAGTAAGCACATTTAGGCCTGCTCACTGGGAATTGGAATTGTTTTCAAATGGTATGCAGAGAAAATCGCTTTAGTTAGTATCATCAGAATGAAATGGGTTTATATTAGGATAAAAGTTTTAAGTGAATAATAACTTACTAGCAGATGTGTCATTAAAATATTTTTTTAAAAATTGATTCAAATATGAGTATTCCTTCATTCTCAAATTTGGGAAATAAAATTTAATTTTAATAAAATCTTTCAAGAAACCTTAAAATGTTTACTATCTTTTACTTTGGGTTATTACATCATACTTCTACTTTTGTTTTTATCCTGACCTCTAGAGTTCTCTAAGGTTTTACGTACATCTTTTGCCTCCTACACTTCTATTGGCAAAAAACCAGAAAGATATCTTTGATTGAGTTAGAAAATTAGGCCTCAGTGCTAAAAGAATACAGGTGTGGAAGGGGAGGAACGATGGCTAAGGAGAGACATTGGTTACTAGACCATCTTGGAAAGAAGCAAAAGTTGTCCATAAAAGAAGAAAACTTTAGGTATAATTCTGAAGGAAAAGTGTCAAAATTCACCAGAGAGTCGATGAGAAAACACTACAGAGCAGAACCAGGAGGAGCGAGATTTCAGTTGGATCAGCCCTCAGGGAATCCGGAGTCCCATGGAGAGCGTGGAGGGGGTTCGCTTTCCTCCCTCCCGCCTCTGGGATGGAGGCTCAGATGGCAGGCTCCTGAGCTGTCGGGAGCTTCTGTACCCTCGTGAGCTCACCTACTGTCATCAGTGACCTGGCAGCTTCTTGAGAACACAGACTTGGGCTGCCAGACGCTTCTCCAAAGGCCCAAGCTGACATGACAACCCCTAGGGACCGTCAGACCTTCTTATAGCTTGTCCTCACAAAACCATTTCTCAGGGACTTCCCAAACCTCAGTGGCTAGGACTGGTTATTCAAGGTAGTCTCCCTTCGAGGGAGAAGACAGTGCAGTGATCCTGGGAGGTGGGGCAGAGGGGACCCGAGTGCCAGCTTCTCTCCCCTCAGACCCTTCCCCCCTCCTCCCCGCCCCTGTCCACTGCTGACCCTGCTGTGGCAGTTCTCACCTGAGTTGGCTCGAATGCCCCGCAGGACAGTGGAACTGGCCCTCTCAGGGGCAGCTCCCACTCGTTGGTGCGCCCTGCAAGCTGAGGCTCTCACAGAGTGGGGCTTACGCCTTTCCTCTCAAAGACCTGCAGCTGACCGTGGGGTTTGCAGGCCATCCCTGCCGGCCCTCTGGGGCTGCCCGCTTGACTGCTCCAGCAGAGCAGGAAACACCCTGAAGTGGAGGGACACTAAGCCCACCGGAGCTCTCCACCAGCTACAGGCAACCAGTCTTCAACAAAGCAGACGGACGACAACATACACTGGGGAAATGACACGCTATTTAATAAATGATGCTGGGAAAATTAGCCCCATGCAGAAGAGTGAAACAGAACCTCTCTCTCTCATATAAAAAAAATTAATTTAACATGGATTAAAGTTTTAAATGTAAGGCATGCAACCATAAAAATTCTAGAAGAAAACATAGGAAAAACTCTTTTAGACTTTGGCATAGGCAAAGAATTTACAACTAAGACCCCAAAGGCAAATGTAACAACAAAAATAACTAAATAGAACTTAATTAAATTAAAAGGCTTCCAAACGGCAAAGGACATAATCAATGGAGTAAATAGACAACCTACAGAATGGTAGAAAATATTTGAAACCTAAGCATCTACAAAGAACTCAAACAAATCAGCAAGAGGAAAATAAATAATTCCATTAAAAGTGGGCAAAAGATACGAATAGAGTTTTTATAAAATGTTATACAAATGTTTGACAGATGTATGAGAAAATGTTCAGCATCACTAAGCATCAGGGAAATGTGAATTAAAACTGCAGTGAGAGTCCACTTTACCCCTGTCAGTATAGCTAATATTAAAACATCAAAAGACAATAGATGTTGGCATGAAGCTAATGAGAGAGGAAAGCTTATACATTGTTTATGGGACTGTACATTAGTACAATCCCTATGAAGAACAGTGTGGAGAGTCCTCAATGAAAGAAAATTGGATTTTTTCTTTGACCCTGCAATCCCACTAGTGGGTATCTACCCAAAGAAAGGAAGTCATTATATTAAAATGACATCTGTACTCAAATGTTTATCACAGCACAATTCAAAATGGCAAAGATATGGAATCAAGCTGCACATCAATTCATGAGTAGATAAAGAAAATGTGATGTCTATATACCAAAGTGTACAACTCAGCCAGAAAAAGGAATGAAATAATATCATTTGTAGCAAGTTGAATGGAACTGGAGACCATTATTCTAAGTGAATTATGTCAGGAATGGGAAACAAAACAAAACAAAAAACACATGTTATCAATAGATAGGAGCTAAACAATGGGTACACATGATCATAAAGTGGCATAAAGAACGTGGGAAACTAAATGGGGAGTAAGATGGGTTGAGGGATAAAAACTTAGCTAGTTCTTATAATGTACATTATTTTGATAATGGAAACACTAAAAGCTCTGAGTTCTGCCATATGCAATTCATCCATGTAACAAAAACATTTGCATCTTCCAATATTTTGAAATAAAAATTATAAAAAAGGAAAAATTCATAAAATGAGTAAAAGTGAAACAAAGGAAACATCTAATTACAGGTGTGAGTGTGTGTGTGTGTGTATGCTCAGCCCCGGGCTGTTCTTTTTCCTGAGATCCTACCCTGGCTGAAATTTTTTGTGTATTTTAGCTGTGTTTTGCAGATAGAGTTTTCCATAAAGCATAGTTCCTAATAAATGGAACACTATCATAAAAAAGTTTGATTTTTATTCCTCAAATAATTTCCTAAAATACGAGACAAGCCACAATAAAAACACACACTGTTCTCATCAGGGTTTAGCTATCAGGCCTACAAATCAAAACACTGCCTGCAGCGAGAGGGTAGATATTCCCTCTTTGCATTTAAAATTCATGAAATGACAGAAAAATTAAATAGCATCATAAATCAAATAATATATAAACATAGTTTAAGCCTGCAATCTAACTTTATGCATCTTTTAAAGTTTAAGTGATTTTATATAATAGCTGATTTTTTACAAAGTTATTTCAAAGTGGCAGTTTAATATACAACTTAAAATTTAAAAATGGAATCCATAGGAATTTGAGGAGATTGTCTTATGAAAGGACTGCAGATCCAAGGTATTTGGAAACCATCTGTTTCTCAATTATTAATATACACAAGAATCATAGGGGCATTTATTTAAAATTCAGATTCTTTTAGGATTCAGTAGGCCTTGGGACCTTCTTTTATTGACCACCATGGACAATTTTAACATAGGCTATTCTTAGAACACTTTGAAAGATTTGGAGAAATCGGTTGCTAAAGAACTATTTAGTCCCAGGGGGGCTTTCTGGAAATTCAGAATCTCAGGTTCTACCCCACAGTTTGTAAACTCCGCAGTTGATTCACAAGCATAATAAAGCACCAGGTCAGAGTTGATTGCTTCTGAAGTCAATTAACTTTTAAAGTAATTTATAAAGTAACTTTGAAATCTATATTACGGGCACAACACGTATTTGGACCCAGCCAGCAGCTTCAGGAAGGAGGCAGCCTTGCACCATACACAAGGGACATGTTCTGACTTTTGGCATTTGCATCAGCACAAATACAGGAAAAGAGCAAAATGCAAGTCCTACCATTTAGTCTGCTGAGATACATTTCTTGATGAACTGCCAAGGGCAAGAATTTGAGATGTTAATGCTGTGATAGGAATATTCTTTTTGGAAATATTGATTAGTCTCAATAGTTTTTGTAAGTTGCTTGTAACACAGTTGCCTGCTTGGACACAGCAACTGCTGTATGAGTTGTATTTAACTCATGCAAGTCTGCTCTGTCTGAAATTAATACATCTCTTCCCACTTTCTTTTGATTTGTGTCAACATGGTATATCTCCACCCTCTGCCTTTTAATGTACATGTACCTGTGTCTTTATTGAAAGGGGATTTCTTGCAGACAGCTCTGCAGGTCCAGTCATACTCTTCTGATATGATGAGACTACCTGCCCTTAACCAGTTTAATGATTGACAAAGTTGTGTTCACAGCAACCCAATTTGTTAATGTTTTCTATTTGTTGTTCTTGCTCTTTGTTCCTAATTTTTAACAGTTTTTGTGACTTTAGTTGAGAATTGTATATGATTCATTTTCTGTCCTTAGGATATCAGCTACACGTCTAGAGTTTTTCTAGGGTTTGCCATGTATATTAATCTTTGCAACTAAACCAAGTCTGTTTTCAAATAACACTACATGACTTTATGGGTAGTAGAAGAGCCTTAATAAAAACATTTCTAATTACTCAATCCCATTCCTTGTGTGTTTAGTGTCATTTACTTCATTATATGTATATGGGTTATACATTGCATAATATATATCATGTAATTATAGATAATAGAGTACATTTTACTATTATCTTGAAAATTTATGTCAAATCAAATAAAAAAGACTGGGAAAAATAAAAGTTTCTGTTTTACCTTCACTTCTACTTTCTCTGATGCTGTTCTTTTCTGTATGTGGATACAAATTTCTGACTTATATCATTTTTCTTCTTTCTGAAAAACTGTATTTTTCTATGATTTGTCAGGGCTGGGGACTGCCCAGGTCTCTGCCCGCAGCTTATCTATGGTCTGGACGTGGACTGCTTTGCTATCATCTTGCTTGGGAACAATTACCCTTAGGTGCCTTAGGGCTATTTGCCTTAGCAGAAGGGAGAGAGAGAGAAACAATCTTTGAGCGAGAGAAGCAGTCTTGATAGAAGAGGAAATAGCAGCAGCCTTCTTAGAAGGGCGTCGGGCAGATGCCCTGTAGGCAGGAGGAGCCACAGAGTCAGCAGTCCTAAAAGAATGTGCATGCTCCCGACTGACTTCTGCAGCTTCTTACCGAGGTGACCTCCGTGGCTCTTAGCACCACAGGTGTAGAGACTGCCGATCACTAATGCTGCTGTTGTCTAGTGAGCTCTGGTGTTCTCTGTTCAGAGCTGAAACCCTACCCCCTGCCCTTGTCACCAAGGTGTTTCTTATGATTACTGAAAGTTCATTCCGAGCTTAGCTCTCGCTTCTCCTTTCCTTAAAGCTATATGAAATAAAATGCAATGTTTTCATATTTTGTATAAAATGTGGAAGGATTAGAGCATGATAATCCACTGATCCATCTTACTTACCCACCAGTTTTTATGGTAAGACACTTGAAACATTTGCACTCTTGTTTATTTTTTGAAATATACAGTACATCGCTCCTGCAATGGTCACCTGCTGATTCTTTTAATAGGTATATTTGTAAAAAAAAAGGTATATTTGTATACACATAGTATGAGACATACTATATTAATTTTTATATATATTAATTAATATTTTGGTTAAAAAGACTAAAAAAATCTGCTTTTTGCTAATAATTAAGTGAAAAAACATATGTATTTTTATATAACAATATTCTTCCAATTATAATGACAATGTGCACTTGTAAACATGTGGAAAAATTTCAGAGTATAAAGGAGAAAACAAAACTCATCCACAATAGTGATTCCACTAGAAGGAGGGCTATGTTCATGGGGAGCTAAAGATTTTTTTCTCTAATCAGGGTGGGGTGGGGGTGCTCATGATTCAGTGGGCCTTCAGGGTGGGTAGGGTGCTCATGACAGAGTGGGTCTTCAGGGTGGATGGGGTGTTCATGACTCAATGGGTCTTGAATGTGGGCTGGGGTGCTCATGATGCAGGGGGCCTTTAAGGTGGGGTGAGGTGCTCATGACACAGGGGACTTCAGGATGGGGTGAAGTACTCATGACACAGTGGGCTTTCAGGGTGGGTGGGGTGGTCATGACACAGTGGGCCTTCAGGATGGGGTGAAGTGCTCATGACACAGTGGGCCTTCAGGGTGGGTGGGGTGCTCATGACACTGTGGACCTTCAAGGTGGGTGGGGTGATCATGACTCAGTGAGCCTTCAGGGTGGGGTGAAGTGTTTATGACACAGTGGGACTTTCAGGTGGGGTGGGTGCTTATAACACAATGGGCCTTCAAAATCAGAAGAGAAAGCAGGTCACTAGAATATCACAAAAAAAGACCTTAAGAAAAGGAAAGTAAAAAGACATATTTTTAGGATATTATTTTGCCCAGATCCAGACAGAAATCTTGGCTACTATTGATTACTAGCATGGCCTTTTTATTGCAAGAGAAACATTGGGTGATATCTATGTTAATTTCACTTAATCTCCATATTTTCACTTAACCAATAAGAAAAGTTTTCAGAACTTAAGTAAATTTTATGAGATCATAAACTATTAAGTGTTATATACAACATGTAAGTGAAGTTGCTATTGATACCGGACAGGTGGTGCCTCAGCCAGCTCAGCCAAGTGGAGCTGGAGGACCTGCTGCCTCCGTCTTGGTGGTGGTGGCGGCAGCCAGCAGAGGAACCAGCCGGCTGGAGCGTAGGCAAGTGAGGGGAGCTTCCCTCCCCCAACGGAGGCTCTAGTAGCCAAAGGAACCAGACACAAGGGGGGTAAGACACTGGGGCCATGCTATCTCCTCGTGTGGACTTCTGGCAATTCCTCCAGTGCATCCTTGATTGGTCTGTTTTCAAAACCCGCTCCTAATTGGTCTGTTTTCAGGACCCAAAGATCATTAGACAAGTGCCCCTATATAAGCCCCTGAGCAGAGAGACCTCCGAGACCTCTGCAGACCTCAGAAAGAGAGAGAGAGAGAGAGAGCCGGAGAGCAAGAGCTGTAACACTTGTAGTGCTGATCCTGCTCTGCAAAGAGGTTTGACTCTTTGTGAGAGCTTTAACACTTGTATTACTGCTGATCCTGCCCTGCAAGGAGGTTTGGCTCTTTGTGAGAGCTGTAACACTTGTTGAATAAAACCTCACCTACTGCTGATCCTGTGGTCCATTGCTTTATTCTTCGAACCACTGAGACCAAAAGCCTGGAAATCCAGTATCAAAATCTGGTATCACTATGACTCCAAAGCTCGTGATTCAGAAAATGATGCTCTTTCCTTCCCAACAATGGACAACCATTAAAAATAGTTACATAGTTTCTTACTCACATGCCTCTTTCTCTGCCTCCCTGTCTACTAAACTACTGAGAGTAATAAACACCTATAAACAGAGCTATTCTTAAAAAGGAAAGTTTTGTTAAATATCTTGGCTATAATTTTGGGAGGAACAGTTGTTGTGACCAGCTTCCCACCACCCCATTTCCCTCCTCCTCCCCCCTCCCCCCTCAGAGTCAACTCCTGGAACAAGGCAAGTCCCTCCTCCCCCCAGGGTGGCCATGAATGTGCTTCCCAGCCACATCCCCAGGCTCCTTCCCCCTAGAGTTGCCAAGAACAAGCTTCAGAACAAGGAAGAAAAGTCCCAAGTTTCACAAAACCCCCAAGTTCTTGGTAGATGAACAACAGTGGAAAACTCACCGAAACTTGATTAATTACTGTTGTATAACCATAACCATTGTGATATGAGATGTATCCATTGTCAACCAAAGCTGTATTAATCATTGCTGCATTACTGTAACCATTGCTGTATCCATGACTACCCGAGCTGTAACCCCCATTAACCAGCCATGTTTCACTTCTGTAATATGAAGCACAAAACTCATAATAGGCAAACCAAACCCCTACTTAGCTGCTGTTGCACCCAGTGCAGCAGCCCCTGTGGCAGGTAGAATAAATTACCAATTAATTACATCTAAGTGGGCATCTGACTCTATCTTTTCAGGTCATAGAGGATACCAGACAGTGACTCAGAGCACAGGCAGAGCCCAGGTGGAAAATCTCTGGCTGACTGTAGGACCAGGTGCTTAGGAACCGAGGCTGTTACAGATAATAGGTAATGTACCTGTTCCAACTTACATACAAATTTAATTTAAGAACAAACCTACAGACCCTGTCTCATTTGTAACCCAGGGACTGCCTAAAAGGGAGGAAGACTACCAAATTTGCTGCATGTTAAAAACAGTGTAACTGAGAGCAAACTGCAATTTGAAGCTGGAGGAGAGAAGAAATAGGTAGGGACAAGCGATGCAGGGGAGCTGATGTTCTGAGTAAAGTGGCCGAAGAGCTTTTTAAGAGCAGAAGCATCAGATTGCCCATTAACAGTCGTTACATAAATGACTCTGTTTCTACTTGGCAGGCTATGGGCCTCCTGTCCTGTCTGTGATAATGGATGCGCAAGTCTCCAGTGAACATCCACCCTACACTGTGGGCACGTCGTTGGGGCGTGAGAACCAGTGCCCTCTAAATCATTACTGCGGTACTTTCAATTGGGAAGCACCCCACAAATTGCTGCGAGAATTATTTGAAAGTTGGAACGCAATCTCAAAAGCAGGAGAAGGCTAAGTTGACGGAGGTAATACTTGCCTGAGTGATTATTTAGCTAGAGAGCACTTAATGTGTATAAAGTATTTGTCTTTTACGTCCGGAATCATGCTCTTTTGTTGCTGTCAGGGTGGTGCGCTGGCCCAGCTGCCCCCAGCTGTGCGGACTCCCTGCCTCCTGTCTGTGGGACACCCGGTCCAGGGCACCCTTGCCTGGCCCTGTCCCCTGCCCGGGGGCTCCGGCACCTGTGGGTTTGCTGCACTGCGTGGGTCAAGAGGTCCCCTAGCTCTTCACTGCGACCCTGACACCTGCGGCCCCGGAGCAGACTCTCCCAGCTTCTCCAAGGCTCTAGCAATCCGTGGGCAGCTCCCTGCCATGTGGGGAAGAGCAGATTTGCTCAGGATAGCCCAGGGCTTTATACCTGTATTTCGGAAAGAGAAGGCAGATGAGTCGGCTTCTGAGTTTCTGGGTGACCCGCCTTCCCCTCCACTGTCCCCAGACTACTACGTTAGACTACAGCATGAACAAGAACTGAGTGTTACTCGGGTTAAGCTTTAGAGTTGTTGACTGCCCCAACACCAGCCTTCTGCATGAGCTTAAACAGCATGTTGAAAAGAGGAGTTTCCATCTCTGGAAGCCACGTTTGCTCCGCTGAAGTGGTGTCCATCATCCATCATCCAGTTTTCCATTTTCAATCTTAAATCTGAATTAAATTTTTACTCTATTCTATTATTCATGTCACGTGCTGTTTATGAACAAATCCTTTCCAAAAATATTTCAATTCTGGCTCTTTCTGGTGACTTTCACTGTACTTGGCTCTACCATTACCTCTTGCCTGGTTTATGTAACAGTATTCTAACTTAACTTTTCTCCCTGTTTCACTTCTTGGGCCCCTATATTATCAATGGTAATCAGAAAATGATTTTTAAATATACACTTATGTGTGATCATGTCACTACTTCAGTCAAAACATTCCTAAGGCCACCTAATATATTTAGAATAAATCTCTCTCTCTCTCGTAGACAGAGTCTCACTTTGTCATCTTGAGTAGAATGCCATGGAGTCAAGCTCACAGCAAACTCAAACTCCTGGGCTCAAGGGATCCTCTTATCTCAGCCTCCCAAATAGCTGGGACAACAGGGGTCCTACACACCCAGCTATTTTTAGAGGCAGGGTCTCGCTCTTTCTCAGGCTGGTCTTGAACCTGTGAACTCTGGCAATCCACCCATCTCGACCTCCCAGAGTGATGGGATTACAGGTGTGAGCTCCTGCACCCAGACCTTAGAATAAACCTCTAAATTCTAGAGGCAGCCCAAGACTGGCCAGGGGCCGCCTGCTGCGCCTCTTTCCCCAGGGCTCTTCTTGCTCACATATGTTCCAGCCGCAGGGGCCTCCTTGATTTCCTGGAACACAACTGGCATTCTTCCTTCTGTCTGAAATAATCTCTCAGTTATCCACGTGGTTTCATTCTTCATGTCATTCAGGTCTCTGCTCAAATAGCACCTCCTTCAAAAGATCTTTTCCTACCTCTGCCATAATAGAAATTGGAATTCTCTCTCCCCCTTACTCTGCCTTATTTGTTCTTCACTACAGACATTCCGTCTACTATTAAATGTGTTCATATTTAATGCCAGTAGTATGTGATAGCTTCTCTATTCAAGAGCCCTAGTTCTCACAAGAGTAGGTGTTCAATAAATGTTTGTTGATGGAAGAAAGGGAGTGGCCAACTGAATCAATTCCTTTCTTAAGTCGAAAATCTCACTCTTAAATTATTCTCATGCCTTTTATAGGGGGTTTCTGCATATGTAAAGTGGAGTCATGGGTGACTTGAGAAATACTGAGTTTTTTTAGAGAGTCTCTGTAACCACAAGGAATTAAACATCTTACTGGGTAATATGTCAATATTTCAATTTCGATAAGAATTAAAAATGTATATACATCGAGAAGAAAAAGAAGTCACGCCATGAGATGCAGAGGATTAATTGTTTTAATTATTCCATTGCTCATCATGCCACAATTGCCATGATAGTTTAAAGGAGGAACAAAGTGCCTCAGTCTGAACTGCTAAGGGAAGGTTTTTATGGTGAAATTACAACGGAAAGGAAAACCAAGAAATACATATTTATACAAAACAAACTCCAAGTGTTTTTCATCCAATTGTTTTACTGAAAAAGTTGTATTGAAATTAAGCAAACTTCAAGTTAAAGTTGGTCACAAGCCCAAATCAAAGTCAAATTAATCTTTATCTTTATCCTTTGTGGCTTCTGGTCTTTGCATGGATTTAGTGTTTTACATATTTGCAGTGTTGTCATAGACAGAAACTTGTATTTATTTTCTGGTAACATGCATATTTTATTTCCCATTTCTTTTTTAAAAAGTACACTCCACACTCCAAACTTTTTCTACAATAAAATAAGTTCAGAATCTGGAATATATTTTTCCATTCTGTTCTCCATGTTTAAACAATTACATACAAATATAAAAAGGGTTCTCTTGTTTTAAAAAGTAGAGTCAGCTTTCAAAAATCTTGGCATCTTTCTTCATCATTTCAAATTTATTGTAAAATTTTCTTCAGCTATTGAACTACATTATATTAATGGCAGCATAATATCTTATTCTTCCAATCACAATTTAATCAATTATGCCCCAATTATAAAAATTTGGGTAATTTTCAATTTAAGTTTGTTATTGCCATTCTTGCATATCTGGCATTACAAATTAGTGTTTTTATCATACAGTTATTGAGTCAAAATACATGTGTATATAACAAAATGAATGAGATTTTTTCTTCTGTGATGATTTTTCACTGAGATTCCAGGATTGAAAACCATAGTTGATATGTACATTTATATGCCTCAAAGAATTTGCAAGAAATTCCAGATACCTCCTCCAAGGATTTTCAAAATATAACAAAACTCCACGATGTGATATCCACCCTAGTACCCTAAAATTGTTGGTATGTGGATAATGAGAAAACAAAAAATTTTGGAGTTTGGTAGCATGAGGAGTATTATGGTTTTTTCCTTTTTCATTTCATCTTTTATGGAGCTCTTTTTCCTACTAAGTCAGATTCGGACTCCTTACCTCAGTGGTGCCCATAAGAAGGAATGATCAGAGTCCCTCTCGGCAGCCAGAGTCTTCATGTTTGACAGAACTGCACCCTCTCTCCTAGTGCCAGTGAAATGAAATTTGATGACAATGATTGGGGGAGACCTTGAAAAGAATTTCTTGGAATTTGGGGGGGGAATATGACACTCTGCAGAATGGTTCCTGGGCCTGAGCTCCCCTTGAGAATTTTCAAAGTAGAAGGTTAGTGGGAACAATCTAGACAAAGGGTGATAAGGGTAGAAATATTGCACCCTTCATTAGTGCACTTTGGCAAGTCAGGAATATGTGAGATTCCCAAGGGAATTACACGCACGCACAAATGCACGCACGCACACACACACACACAGACAGACACACAAAGGGGCCAAATGAGTCATGCCATTTCTAAATTAACCTCCTGCAAGTTTCTCAGTAGTGGTAAGTATCAGAGTACAAACCTCAGGGCAAGTCTCTGTGCAATGAAGGCATTGCTTGCAAACTGTGTGTGCAAATACCAGGGGTCCTCAGAAGGACCCATAGATGGTGAGCATTTCAGTACCTGCCACACAAATGATACTGGAGGCTGAATCTCAAAGCACCAGTGATATAAAACTCCCTACTTTTTCTAACATTCCTTTTCTCTATCTTTTCTAGGTGTGGAGAACAAAAGAGAGAGGAGAGAGGAAAGATAAGGGAATAGACAATGCCTTCTTTCCTCTCTGAAGGCCCCAAAACAGAAGGTCAAGACTAATCTGGGTACAGGTGAAAGTTTTAACTTGGGCTGGATTTTGATATCTGAAGTTGTCATCTTCCTCTAACTCAAGTGACTAAAAGACTAACATCCTTCTAAAATCTCAGGAAGCAAGGAATGAACATCTAATCAAACATGTTTGAAACATGTTTGTGATGGAAGAAACAGCCGTTATAGTTTCTGCCCTTCAAATGATGACTTCAATTAATTTTGACACATATATTAAAATATATGCACATATGTGTGAGCATGAATGTGTATGTAGGTGTATAAGTACATATGTATACACATACATGAGGTCAGACAATTAAGTTCAGGATCTAACCCTAGAGAAAGTGCTGTAGCCCTCACTGCTAAGTGTCACTGGGTCACCTTTGAGTGCTCCCCTTGGGAAGCCGGGCACTGACACCAGCACCTGGTCCACCCTTCAATGCACTTTTGGAGTGCTTTTTCTGTAATAACCATCAAAACTCTGTAGTTCTGTTTTGTTATTGTCATATATTTTTTCTGGGTCTTCCAGGCAGTTCCTATTTTTCCCAGTAGATTCATAGCTCCCGATAAGAAGTTAGTTAAGAGAGTCTGTCACTTCTTCTCCGTGGCAAATTGAAAACTTATGTTTTAAGCCCCCACTGACCCATGAACATATATCTCTATTGTGTGTGGCTCCCGTAATGTTCCCCAAGCCCTAGGATCCAAAATTAAACCTCGGCTTTTTCCTTTGTGTTCTTTACTCACTACCAGTTTATTCATGACTCATACCTCCAAAAACCAAATTTTGTTCCATTTTGTCTTCTGACATGGAAAACACTCACATACCAGATTCATTCATTACACAGCTACGCTTCTCTGTTTCTTCCTGAAACATGCTTAGGTTAGGCTCCTTTAAGCCCTGAGATACCAAAGCTTATGGAGTCAAATCCCTCCCTTGGGCTGGAGGTGAGTAGGCTGAAAAACTCTGGGTCCTTTGGTGGTAGATCTTTGTTTTTCCAAGCCTCCTGTTCACAGATGGTAGCACGTTGTAGCCTCCGGGGCTGGAGACAGTGTGAACACACCTGTGGTTAGTCTCCTGTCACTCCTCTGAGCTCAGAACTTCCTGGAAATGAGTGTTTCCCTTTATGGAAAAAATTCGCAGGTTTCTTAGGGTTTGGGTCCCTCTGGGAATCTAGAGAGATTATTGCTCTCTTTGTTTCTGACAGTGATAGAGAAGGTAGAAACCCTTAATTGTTTCTTCTCCTATGGAAGTCCTATCTCTGGGGTTTGAAGAGGTTTTAGGCGAGGGTGGAGACAGTAGTTCCAGTTGCCACATTCTTAGAACCTACACACAGTGTCCAAGTTTGAGAAAGTGCTCACCAGATGTGAGAACAGGAGCCAGCTCAAAGAGCCCCAAAGGGGAACAATTTGAGCTAAATGTTTACATTGGGAGTACAATCCAAATTATGAAATAAATATCCTGAGTGCATACTAACTTAAACAATGATTGAATTAATATACAAATGGGAGAAGAGACAAAAGAATTCCAAATAATTTAGTTACATACTCTCCACTCAAAAATATAGTGCTTAATTCTCCAGGTGTCAAATGAAGTCTGACTTGCTGATTTCCCTTCAAAGAACAGAGTAAGGGAGAGGAGAAATCATTTTAAATCGTAGATACCTGGCAGATGCTACCCAGACTGTGATCCTGTCACCCTCCTTCCCGCTAAGTGGTGGTGTTAGAAAGTGGGAAGGTCTTCTCTTTTCCTTTTTAAAGTTTCCACATATTAAGGGGTATAAATGATTTTGTTGCATGGATACCTCGCATCATGGCCCTGTCACCCAGTGTTCATTGTACCTAGCAGGTGAGTTTCTCCCTTGTCCCCTTCCCACCCCAGCCCCTTCTTACTCTCCAATGTCTTTTATGTCTCTTTGTGGCAGATATGCTCATAGTTAAGCTCGCAGTGATTAGTAAGAACACCTGGGTTTCCCATCCTGAGATGCTTCACTTAGGATAATGGTCTTCAGTTCCATTCAACTTCCTGCAAATGACATTATTTTACTCCCTTTTTATGGCTAAGTACCATAATTTTAAGGGTGTTCTGGGTAAAAGATCATATAGAGATACCACATTTTCTCAATCCACTCATGAGTTGATGTGCATGTAAGTTTTTTTTTTTAATACAGAGTTTCACTTTGTTGCCCTGGGTGCAGTGCCATGGCATCACAGCTCACAGCAACCTCCAACTCTTGGGCTTTAGTGACTCTCTTGCCTCAGCCTCCCAAGTGGCTGGGACTACAGGTGCCACCACAATGCCTGGCTATTGTTTTGTTCTTTTTGTTACAGTTGTCCCTGTTGTTTTAGCAGGCCCTGACTGGGTTCAAATCTGCTAGTCCTGATGTTTATGGCCGGCAACCTACCCACTGAGCTATGGGTGCAGCCTACCTGGCTATTTTTTGTTGCAGTCGTCGCTGTTGTTTAGCAGACCCAGGCTGGGCTCAAACTCTCCAGCCTCGGTGCTTGTGGCTGGCACTGTAACCACTGTGTTACTGGTGCCAAACCAGATGAGCACTTAAGTTGATGGCACATCTTTGCAATTGTGAATTGTGTGGCAATATGCATCCAACTACAGGTGTCTTTTGATAAAATATCTTCTCTTTTTGTAGATAGATTTCCACCAGTGGGATTGCTGGATCAAATGGTAGGGTAGGCCTACATTTATTTCTGGAGGAATAATGTTTTCCATAGAGGTTGTACTTCCTTCTTTGCACTCCTACTATTGGCGTTTGAGCATGCCTCTCTCTCTCATCACATCAGCACCCATTGTTTCTTTCTGTTTGGATAACAGCCATCCTGACAGGAGTAAGGTGGTATCTCTTTGTGATATTTAATCTCAATGATTAGTAATGTTGAGAGTTGTTTCAAATGTTTAGTTGCCATTCATCTATCTTCTTTTGCAAATCTTCTGTTCATATCCACTTCTCGTCCACTTTTTAATAGAGCTATTTGGTTTTTTTTTCTTTCTAATTTGTCTGAGTTCTTTGTAAAGTCTGAATTTTAGCCCTTTGTTGGATGTACACCTTGCAAATATTTTCTCACATTCTGTAGGTTGTCTGTTTACTCTGTGGACCTATTTCCTTTGCTGTGCAGAAAATTTTTAAATATAATTAAGTGACATTTGTTTGTTTTTGTTGCTGCTCTATGTACCTTTGGTTCTGAGTCATAAATTCTCTGACCAGGCTCATGTCTGGAAGAGTTTTTCCTACATTTTCCTCTAGAATTATTATGGTTTCATGTCTTATGTTTCTGTCTTTTATTCATCTTGGATTAATTTGTATATGTGGCAAAAGATAGTAGTACTGATTTGTTCTTCTGCATATGACTATTCCGTTTTCCCAGGACCATTTATTGAATACGCCTTCCTTTCTCCAATGTATATTGTTGTTTGCTTTGCCAGAGATCAGTTGGTCACTTATTTCTTATTCTGTTCCTTTAGTATATGTCTCTACTTTTATACCAGTCTTACAATGTTTTGATTACTATATGCTTGTATCATAGTATAATTTAAATTCAGGTAACATGATACCTTCAGATTTATTCTTTTTGCTTAAGATTGCTTTGGCTATTTGGGCTATTTTTGGTTCCAAATGAAGTTAAGAATTATTTTGTCTAAATCTGTGAAATATGAAGGTGGTATTTAGGTGGGAATTGCACTGAATTTATAAATCACTTTGAGCAGCATGACCATTTTAACAATATCAGTTTTTCAAATCCATGAGCATAGGATGTTCTTTGACTTGTTTGTGTCATCTGTGATTTGTTCATCAGTGTTTCTAGTTCTCTTTGTAGAGATCTTCAACTCCTTGGCTGAGTATTATTCCTAGGTGTTTTTTCTTTGAAGTTATTGTAAATAGTATTGCATCCTTGATTCAATACCATGATATTGATAACTCAGAGATTTTGTATATATTTATGAGCTAAAAGATAACATGCTTTATATGAGAGCCAACTCTGTAAATTTAGGCCAGCATAGTGAAATAAATTTGTCCCTAATTTGAATGAAAACTGTTCAAAAGACCATGCTATTATTAAACTAAATAGTTTCCAGATCAGGAGATCACTAGGTTCACAGTGTTTGAAATTTGAGTATGAAAGGATCTGTGAGACTGTCAGAAAAATTTCAGATACAGGTAAGTCTGAAGAGTGAAAAGATAGACACGTATACTCAGAGACATAAAAAATGGGAATTAGGTTTAAAAATAAAACACTTAAATATCCTGAAGGTCACACCACCCTCACAGACTTTTACTTGTTGCGATAAATGACATCTAGATAACATTAAGTTTTGGTTATGGACTGCTATAATCTAGCAGAAAAGAAGCTAGAGAACAAGAAATTAGGACAACACATGTCACCTCTCATAGAAAGCGACTTCAGGTATAGGTGTAGGATGCCATGACCACACACTGGGCCTTGGGGACAGGAACAGAATGAAGACACACAGCATCTTACCATATATCCTATCTTCTAACTCTGCAAGTAATTATGTAATCACCTACCATGCATATTAACTGAAGTCCACACTTGTATTGGCAATACATTTAATTTAGTCTTTTTCTAACCTATCAGTCTGTATTCTTAGCTTTCCCACTATGCCAGTCTTGGAAACTGGCCACTATTATAGAAATTCCTTGTGAGTTTTCTTTTCCTCCTTGCTTATACATTTGGGGCAAACCCATCAATTTGGCCCAAGGTGCTGTATCTCCCCTGGTTATTTCCTGAGGAAATTTCTGCAATCTCTCACCAAGGGGAGCCAAGAGACCTCTTCAGAACAAAAACTCCCAGCTCTCCCTAGCTTCTTGTCAGTTGCCACTTAGATGGTGGGGAAAAAATGTGTAAAAGTGTTTACGTAAGTTAAACACTTACTTGGTACTGCCATTCTTTTGTTGACATCTCAAACCTAAGTCCTTATTTTTACCTTGAGATGTAGTTCAAAATAAAATAGCATTCTGAACCTAATCAAAATGTTTCCAATCACCAATCTCAATTGCATACTAGTTTAGTTGCTGGGAAGACTTGCCATCTGTAGTTTTGCTATTTATTTTCAATCTGTTAGCTCTAGCTAGCTAGAAAATTCAGCAAAATATTTGTATTTGTGGTATATACATACATTTGTATATATAGTGTGTTTGTGTGTGTGTGTATATAGTGAACATAAAGTTCATGTGCAATATACTATGTGTTAAAGTATTTAAATTGCACACAAACTTTATGTCCATCCTATATATATAATCTTCCTAACTAAGAGGCTCACAGTGCCAATGTCCATAATTTTCCTTGCTGCATTTCTCAATAAGACACAATTTATACACTTAGGAGTTAATGAGGGAAAGTGAATATCTGTTTATTTTTTAAATAAAGGATAATTGCACATACCACTATATCTCTTCTACTCTTTTTACCAAGTTTTTAATTCTTCAGAAGCAGACTTCCTCCTGTTAGCTATAGAATGCAATCAATTCACATAAACATAAATTTATTTCCCCATCAAAGCTGGATGCATCTGTTTAAAAGAACATTAAGTTATGGTAAATGAAGACTTGGAAGTTTGTATTAGGCAAACGATAATAATACTACCACATTGGCTCATTCACACTTTCCTCCAGTACTATTATCTATATTCAAACCTCCACTAATGTAGTTAAAATATGAGGAATGACTTTCCAAATAACATTTGCTTACTCAAATAATATAAATTAATTTAATAACATTACATATGATTTAATACATCAACATGAATGAAAGTTGTAAAAATATGTAGCATCACAAATTTATAAAAATTCATCTCAATCTCATCAAAGATTGTTTACTATTTGGTTATAATAATTTTCTGTATGCAAAATTCCTATTAAAAATCACACTATTTTACAATAAGCTTTCTTTCACTTAATGTATCACTAATATCATTAGATTTCCATAATCAACAATGAAAATAACCATTTTAATGCACAGTAATTCAAAACAGAGTGATTTTAATAGATATCTTTTCATTGAAAATAATGGTCTATCATTTTCACTCTTTTTTAGGTCTATCATTTTCATTCTTTTGTAATTCTTTAAAAACTCAGATTTTTTTTTTTGGTTGCATTTATCCATTTTAGCAAAAACATATTTTAAGTATCTCTGTGGTGCATAATTTATAACTGGATTTTTAAATTTGGCATAGCTATTCCTAGTCATGATCAAATGTCACTACATATGGTTTTATTTATTTCATTGATAAGCTATGTCTAAGTACTCAATGATTAATACTAACCTAATCACAATTTTTACAACTGCTGTCACTGATACAATCTGTAATTCACTTGCCATTTTCTAATATTTTGAATGGTAAATTTTTGTCTTTTTCTTTGTTATTTTATTGTTTATATTTGTTTTTGCCTATTCTAAATTATTTATAGTAAACATTATGTTATATTTCTCCATAAAAATTATAATTTTGTAGGAAGTGGGACAATAATTTAGATGTGTGCCTTGAACTTTCTTTTATTATAAAACCTGACAAAAAATGAAAAGCTTATAAATTTACAGTATTGAAAGTTCAAGTTGCATTGCTTCTCTTGAAATCCTCCCAATTGTAGTAGCTTTTAAAAGGTAATGTTATGATCATTGCTTGTAATTTATATAGTCTTAAACTTGATAATTATCTAGCTTAACACCAAAGAGTATGAAATACCTAGGAATGTACCTAACAAAAGACATATAAGATCATATAAATAGAATTATGAAACTTTGATAAAGGAAATAGCAGAAGAGTTCAACAAATGGGAGAACATATCATGCTCGTGGTTGGAAAGAATCAACATTATTAACACATCCATGCTACCCAAAGCAATCTACAGACTTAATGCAATCCCCATCAAAGCGCCAATGTCATACTCTAAAGAACTTGAAAAAATAGTACTTTGATTCATATGAAACGAGAAAAAAAATACAAATAGCAAATAAAGTTCTTAGAAATAAAAACAAATCTGGAGACATCACTTTGCCAGACTTTAGGTTACATTATAAGGCTATAATGATCAAAGCAGCATGGTACTGGTGCAAAAATAGAGAGCAGATCTATGGAATTAGGATAGAGAATCTAGAGATGAACCCAGCCACATGTCATTATTTGATCTTTGATAAGCCTAACAAAAACATGTAATGGGGAAAGAATCTTTATTTAACAAATGGTGCTGGGGCAACTAGTTATCCATATGCGGAAGACTGAAATTAGATCTACACTTCTCTCCATTGACAAAAAGTGATTCTTGTTGGATAAAAGATTTAACTTAAGACATAGAACAATAAAATTCTAGAAAAGAGTGTGGGGAAAGCACTTGAAGATATTGGCCTAGGAAAAAACTTTATGAAGAAGAACCCCCTTAGCAATTGCAGCAACACCAAAAATAAATAACTGGGACTTGATCAAGCTAAAAAGCTTTGGCACTGCTATGAGTACCACAAACAAAGCAAACAGTCCTCAGAATGGGAGAAGATTTTTACATGTTATGAATCTGACAAAGGCCTGATAACTAGAATGTGTAGAGAATTCAAATAAAAAATAGGAAAAGTACAAACAACCCTCTGCAGAAGTGAGCAAGAGATTTGAACAAAAACTCCAAGGATGACAGAATGAATGGCCAAGAAACACATGAAAAAATGCTCATCATCTTTAATCATCAGAGAAACGCCAATCTAAACCACTCTAAGATACCACCTAACCCTAGCAAGATTAGCCCACATCACAAAGTCACAAAACATTAGGTGCTGGCATGGATGTGGAGATAGGGGAACACTTCTACACTGCTAGTGGGACTACAAACTACAGCCTTTTTGGAGAGAGGTATAATCCTCAAAGATCTAAATGTAGACCTTCCATTTGACCCTGCAATCCCCATTACTCAGAAGAACAAAAATTCAAAGAACTTTAAATGAGCCCTGGCTTACTGTCATAGTTAACTACAGTGTGCATACTCTAATCTCTTACATCCCCAAGATGTTTTCAGCAAGCTTCTCTAAGTATTTTGTTTTTGTGATTCACAAAGAAGTTAAATGAAACCTTTAAATAAATTCTACCATACAGAGTTTACAAATATTTGTCTGTAATTTTTTTCTTGTGATATTTTTATATCTTTTATCAGAATAATTCTGGCCCCATAGACTAAGTTTGGGAGTGTCCTTTCCCTTCAATTTCCTAAATGAATTTGAGAAAGATGAGGGTTAATTCTTCTTTAAATATTTGGCAGAATTTACTGATCTAGATCTCTGATACTTTTTGTAAAGAGATTTTTTGTTACTTATTTTGTCTGTTTAATTGATATTGATCTGTTAAGATTTTTTCCTCCTTGAGTTAGTTTAGGTAATTTGTATATTTCAAAGAATTTTTCCACTTTGTCTAGGCTAAATAACCTCTTGACCTTTACAGTGTTCTCTTATGATTCTTTTTTATGTCTATAAAGTTAGTGATAATGTCCCTGTTTTATGTATTATTTTAGTTATTTGCATCCTCTTCATTTCTACATTGGCAGACTAACTAAAAGATTGTCAATTTTGTTGGTATTTTCAAAGAACTTACTATTGGTTTCATTGATTCTCTCTGTTTCTCCATTCCCTATTGCATCTCTACTAAAATCACTTTTAATTTCCTTCCTTTGTCTAACTTTGGCTTTGTTATACTTTTTTCCCAGTTTTTGAAGGTATAAAATTAGTTTATTGATTTGAGACCTTTCTTTCTTTTTCAATAGACGCAGGGTCTCTCTATGGCTCCCATGCAGGTGTGCAAGAGAATGATCACAGGTCACAGTAACCCTGGACCCAGGTGCTCCAGGGATCCTGCCACCTCAGCTCCCCCAGTAGCTGGAACCACAGCATTTGCCACAGCATGTCTAGTTTGTAATTCATCTATTTATTTATTTTTGTAGAGAGAGAATCTCACTATGTCTCCCAGGCTGGTCTTGAACTTCTGGCCTTCCTAAGTGCTTGGGATTACAGGCATGAACTATGGCACTGGCCTTTCCTTCTTTGTAATACACACATTTATAGCTATCTATGTCTCTCTCCATAACTCGTACTACATCCAAAGCATTTAGGATCATTGCATACATCCAAAGCATTTAGGATCATTGCATTTTCATTTTATTCATCTCTCAATATATTATAATTTCCAGCATGATTTCTCCATTGACCATTGATTGTGGAATGGCACATTGTTTAATGCTCACATATTTTAGAATTTTTCAATTTTCCTTCAGTTACTGATTTTGAACATCATCACTTTTTGGCTGGAGAAGATCCATTGCATGGAATTTATCTTCATGCATCTATTCAGACACGCTCATTGTCTAACATATGGTCTAGTGTACGGAATGCGCTGTGTGCACTTGAGATAAATAAAGACAGAAACAGAGTACAGAGTCTCAAAGCAGTTCCTTCTAATTGTTATCTGGGTGGGGAGATAGATTCCTAGCACTCCCTGTTCTACCAGGGAACTGATGTTTCATCATATAGCATACACTAATATTACAGTCATTCACTTAGTGATGTATGCTAGGTAGTTTTTTAGTCTATACAACCTTACAAATAATTTTTCTTCCCCACTATTTTTAATTTACAAAATATTCTTTACTATGACCTTAACATTTCTGTAAATGCTGTAATTAAGTCTTATTTTAGAGTTTGGGCATGGTCACTGAATGACATGCTCAGTGAATTAAAGTGATGAAAAGACCAAACTATAACCTCAAAAATATTTTCAACATATGCTGTAAGTAAAGATGTTTGTTTATTTGGATTTATTTAATACTAGAATCTTATTTCATTTTGCTGTTTTTGGTTTTGTAGAGAGGTCATTATTGACAGTCATGTAGGCAAGGGAAATACTCTCTACACTCCCGAATTAAACAACTGAAATTGTAAAATGTGCAGAAATATTTGCCCACATATTTGTCCACATCCTTCCTTTTATATATGATGTAGCCAACTTGGAGGAATTTAATGATTTATCTTGATGCATAGGACAGGTGAGTGGTAAAATAAATTAAAGATAAATTGCTAGAACTCCTTCTCATTTCACAGCAAAATAAACCAAGACTGGAAAAGAATATATAGCTAGCTTGAATCTCAGGTAGTATTTTGCCACTTTACTTTCAGGTAAAAAAGAACACTGGAAAAAGGCAACTACTTAGTTATTATATCAATAACTACATGCTTGGCAATATTTTATATTAAATTTATCATCATGAAATATGTTAAGAAAAAAGGAACTATTATTTATGAAAATCTGCTCATTTTTTGTGAGGATAATTTATTTTCAATAGATACTAAATATTTATACTCATTAAGCTAAACATAATTCTAAACTGTGATAGTTTGCTGCAACATGTTTTTACTTCTTGGGAATTTAAAACATTAAGAGAGTTTTCAGTTTTCTACAGGATATTTTTTAAATCTCTAAAGAATCATTAAGTTAACACCATGGAGGCATTGCCATGGAAATTAGGTACTAAAAGCTAGAAAAACAATAACAAGTTATCTATTTGTACAAAGCTTACATAATTACAAGCACATTTTATTTCCATGTTTTTAGTAACTTGGCCATCATTTCCTTTTAAAATTAGTTATTTTTTTTTACCCTGGCTTTTTTTTTGTCATTAGGTTAATAAAATTGGGTCTTTGTCTAATTTTGCTCTTTCCAATTATGTGTTTTTTTTTTTTTCTGGCTGATAAGAAAACCTATGTATAAGAAAAAATATATTTCAGAGGCAGGGGAAAGGAAAATAATTTTTTTTGGAAATAGAATTTAAGAAAAAATAGTAAAAGAAATCATTATTTGTATTCTGCTAACAAAAAATGTTTTATATTAATTCTTTACATAATGTATTTTTACAATTGTTTCTTAAATCAGAATCTACTATAAAATAGGACACTTTTGAAATCATTGCTTCATGTTTTGGCACAGCAACACATAACTGTTCGTGAATATGTGACCTAACACAATGAGACATTCCTGGTTTATCAAGACCTAAAGGCTCCCAATCCAGCCCCCAAATATGCTTTGTCCCACCTTACAATATCTGGCACATTATATGTATTTGTATTTTAAAAATGTTAATATTTATAATTATACATTATATTTTAGTTATGTGAAAGTCATACTACAGGCCATCCCATAAGGCACCATTCATAGCACTATATTCTGTAGAGTTTTGTAATAGACATTTTATAAATAAAGGTACATTAAAGCACAATTTCCCATTTTCTCATATATGGAGACTTTTGGGACACCCTCTATAAATGGGTAGCAGAAAAAAGTAGCAAAAAAAACTGTTTTTGGTTTGCAGAAATCCGTGATAATGTTTAACTGCTCATTGTATTAAAATTTGTGAGCCAACTACTAAAATGTTACTTGCCCTATATATTAGGAGAGAGTGCAGTTTGGATGGGCTCTGTTACTACAGTGGAGAGCTATGAGCTGTCACTCATCTTTCAAAGCTCCTCCCATTGCCAGATCAGAGTTGCATCAAGATTAAGCCAAATCCCTCTATGGAGGAATCTTGCAGCTCTTTGACAAACACATACCTGGGGATGGTTTCCTTAAACAGGTAGACCTCTAGAAATTTTCTAGGGTGACAATGCTATGAGAAAAATAAAATACCCAGAAAATGAGAGGTTCATAGATACTGAATCTGATTTTTCATAGCTCAAGTTTGATTAGCACTACAATACTTAAGACATTAATCCTTCTAAGTCTTGAGAGATATTTAATGTGCCTTTGTTTAACACTCATTTGTCACATAATATTCTGAATATCTGTTCTTCTAATAGTAATCACTTAATCCACTTGTATGTTTAAAATGAAATCATCTTCACCAGCAGAGCCTACAAGTTGGATCAAGAGTTTATCTTTTATCAGCAAAAATTCATTTTAGTAGTTCTTACTTCTGCTTCTCATCCAAACGATAAGAAAAGGATAATTCTCAAAATTGTATCTTTTGTGAACTCATCAGAAAGACAGACAACCAAACAGAGCAAAGGGATGATAGGTCCCTCCAAGGAGAGCCTTGGCATGAACGCTGGCTTACTCCTGGCAGGGGCAGGGCAACTTCACTGCTACACAAACAGGAAGCAAGAATTCAGAAAAAATACTGATAGATTTGCTAATGACCAAGTGGTAGCTCAGATGCAAGTCAGAAACCTCTAGAACCACAGAAAGGAGAGAAGTTTCAGTGCCCTGAATGTTCTGCACAGTTCTCACTAGGCAACACCGGAAAAAGATAAATGCCTTAAAAATTCTGAGAATAAATGATTTTCAACATAGAAGCAAACTACGATTGAAGAAAATTTTTGTTAAAACTGATCAGGCAATTTTACTCTACTTTGGACTTAACAAAGCGTACCTCCCTGGCACTTTTTCTTAAGAAGCAATTGGAGTAAGTAATAACCCAAGGATGTGGGGGACAGGTGCTCAGTTAACAGAAGATCTGATAAAGGAGAGAAAAAAGGAAATTCCCAGGACAGCCAAGAGGAAGTTGGAACAGAAGAGTTCTGGATAGAGCATTCCTAGGACACGTGACAATTCCTAGAACAAAAGCAGAATTGAGTTTCACATTTAAAGGAGATTTGTGGCCTAAGAATTTGGGAGCAAATTAGTGAGAAATATATAAAAATAAGCCAGTAATTTTTAAAGACAAGTATTAACCACAGGGGGAAAAATATGTTGTAGGAAGGAAATTCAGTTATGTAAAGGCATTATTGTGGCTCAGCTGAAAGCAATATTCAAAGAGATATGAGGATGTAAACACAGAATATGGAATTGCCCCCAAATTGTGTTAGTTGTATATTTTTGAGAATTATGAAGAAGAATCGTGTATGTTACTGTGTGCATGTGAAGTGGGGGCTGTGATGTAAGTGGGTTAAACTCTCATTGTTCCAGCAAAGACTCAAAACATAACATCTAAAATGTACACACTGGGGAATATTAGTATAAACAGGTTTTTAGAAAAATGGATGTTAAGTACCATGATAAACAGGAAAGGGAAATTAAAATCATTTTCTCTGCAAAGTAGAATTTGTTGTGAGGAGACGTATTAAAGATGGCCAGACACTAGGTGAAGTATGTGATAGGGTGGACTTTAATCTGTAATGTGTGGGGGTCCCTCAGGAAATCTGCAGATGGACTGTTACGGTCCATTATCTCACTTCCAAGAAACCCAAAGGTCAGTGTCCTTTCTGACTCACCTGGGCAAGTTTCAACTTACTTGTTATCAGTGTTGCTGGGAGGGGTTCATTTGTTTCCGGCTGCCCAGATTCCATATTTCTTCATTCTTAGGTATTTCACAGCTTTCGTAAGGACACACATACTATGGCAATGAGGACAAGAGTCCAGCATGCACAGAATTCCACTTCACTGTGTACAGAAGCAACCAGGGATTTTTCAGGGAAACGGGGAAAAGAGGGGAAATATTTCACATAACAGAAAAGGGTGCTTCATGTACGTGGAGCCTGGCAAAAACCCCACAGTGAGCAGTGGGTTTGCTCACTGGAGCGTAGGGGAGTCAGGCTCCAACCCTCCTTAGAGGCTGGGTGACATGGCCCT
Source organism: Galagoides demidoff (assembly GCA_963574575.1). Taxonomy (NCBI): domain Eukaryota; kingdom Metazoa; phylum Chordata; class Mammalia; order Primates; family Galagidae; genus Galagoides; species Galagoides demidoff. The sequence continues at coordinate 5,504 of CAUYQV010023589.1, read as the reverse complement.
GTCTTCAGGGGATAGTTGGAACAAGCAGTAAATTCTTTAGGCAGCCTTAAAATTTTTCTCAGGCAGGCACTTTAAAGAAAACTAGTATTATATTAGTGATGTGTTTTGAGCTCCTAGAAACTGTTAGTATGCATTCAAGTCTTTGGAGGCCAAGTTAGCAGGCCAATTCCAAAAGCTGGCTCCAGGGAACCAGTCTGGAGTCAGATCACAGAGGGGATCTCTGGAAGCAGTGAATAAGCAAAGGCTGTTTTTGTTTTCATTAGTATTCTAATACTATCTAGATTTAAAACTGTAAATATATAGTTTTAATAAAAACTAAATTAAAAAATCAGTTTAAAAAATGAGGCTTTTTTGATACACTCAAAAATTTGAAATTATAGTCACGTATGAGAGGGAAAGAGACCGTTTCTCCTCCTCACTTCTGCTATCTCACGGTTACCTCCTGTCTCTACCTGTCCCAGTCAGGGAAGAGAAGCTGCAAATCTAATTTATCAGAATCCGCAATATTGATCGGATACTGTTTCTCTGGTAGCCACGGACACTGATCTCAGAAGCCAGAATCTGTCCCTTCAATTTTATTTGATGTCAAACTTCGATGTTATAAACTTGTGGGCGAGACCATATGGGGGCTGTTCCCCAAGTGACTGGGACAGGCTCCTTGTCCCTTTCCATGTTGACTGGTCCATTTACAGACTGCCTCAGAGTTTCCACAGGTACAAATACAAAGCCACTCTTAAGTGGCTTATAATTTAGTTTTTTTTTTTCCTTTCAGAAAGAATGTTAGCCTCAAGAACTGACTTATTTTTGCATTTTGTTAATTGCACAGAACTGAGAAAATCCTTATTCATATGCATAAAGAGTTACAAATAATGCTAGCATCTCTTTATCTCAATACACTTCAGTATAATTAATTAAAAAGTTTGCTGGAACAGAGTAATTTTCTTTTTTTCTTTTCTTTCTTTATTTCTTTCTTTCTTTCTTTTTTTTTTTTTTTTTGAGACAGGAGCCTCAAGCTATCCCCCTGGGTAGAGTGCTATGGCATCACAGCTCAAAGCAACCTCCAATTCCTGGGCTCAAGCGAGTCTGCTGCCTCAGCCTCCCGAGTAGCTAGGACCACAAGCGCCCACCACAACGCCCAGCTATTTTTTTTTTTTTTTTGGTTGCAGCTGTCATTGTTGTTTGGCTGTCCCAGGCTGGATTTGAACCCACCACCTTGGGTGTACATGGCTGGCACCTTAGCCACTTGAGCCACAGGTGACAAGCCAAGAGTAAATTTTCTCTTTAAAAAAATGATACAATTCCTACGTCTCAAATAATGGTTGCCCTTTACTTTTTCATCAATGGAGACTGAGGCAGAGAAGAATGGTTATCATTTCATATTAAAATTCCTATATGATACTATCATCAGATAGTATGTTATTTTGTAGCTGTGTATTTTTGTTTCTACATAAAGTGTGCTGGATGTTTATTCACAACACAGTACTTACGTATATAGCTTTCACTAAGCATATTTACAAGTCTGAACTTTTAGAAAGAAAAATTTCAGATCTCTCCTTCCACAATCAAAGACATACTTGTAAGATGTGCATGTGTGCTGGGGGACTTTACTCTGAAGTCACCCAGGAGGGTCTGTGGGTGCAGGGCAGTCATTCTCCAGTTGGTGAATTAACCTAAGTATTTCTTGTTGCAGCTCAATTCTATCTGAAATGCAAAGTAACACATTTGTGAAGCACTTAATGCATATCTGTCTGATTCCAGGATTTTTGAGAAACAGTTTAAGATCACTAACCTAGCCCCACTGCCTTATTAACAGGTGGAAACGCAGCTGGCTGAGACAGAGGAATTGCTTGAGGCATTTAGCCATTGGTCAGGATAGGATGCATTTGATTGGAAGCTAATCAAAAGAAGTTTAAGAATTAATCTGTTACCACATTAAACTTTGAATAAAATCTACAAAAGAGGGAACACTTTTAAGGAGAGCTGTGATCTATATTTTACTTAACCTTTCATTTAAAAAATGTACACTGGCACAGTAGAAGCATGCTGGGCCCATGAAAAAAAAATGTACTTTTTCTTAAACCATTTCTGAAAATTCGTAATCATATTTTACCATTATTTCAGACCACTCATGATTTAAAAATATCCTAATTATATGATTCCTTCCCACAGGAAAGCTAACTGTCCAAAATGAACATAATAATAAGTTTCCATAGCTTATATTAAAATTAAAGTGGTATATGTAAAGTCAGGAAGCCTATAAAAGGATAATCTTTTGTTGAAATTCTCATCTGGAAGAAGCAGACAGAATCATAAAAATTATTTTCTGGAAGATATGTTTAGTTAAAAGGCTTCATTGTGAGTGAGTTTCCAGGCTTCTTTGCCACCTTCTTTTCCTATTGTGTATTTTTATACTTCACTTTCAATTACAACTACCTATCTGTCTATCTATCCTCACACATACATATATATATATATATATAAATAAAATACAAAGCTGCCAAGTAGAGGGCAATGAGCATTAGCAGTTCCGTTCGTAGCTTTGCCTACCTACTCTAGGTGTTAACTAATCGAGCTATTTCTTGGAATGTTTGAATGAATGGAATTAAATGGTTAAGCTTCAGACTGCATGATCATTTTTACTGTGGAAGCAACAGAACACACCATAAAGTTGGATAGAAATCTCAGAGACTGAGGTTGGTAAGGTCAGATATCTCAGAATAATACAGGGGAAAAAATGAAAAATAGTAAGATGAGGGTGAGAGAGAGAAAAGTATTGTGTGTAGAAAGAAACGAAAATAACAAAAATGACATCCAAGAGAAAAACTGAATTCAATTCAAGTTGCAGGGATGGATAGGATGGAGGGAGAGACGCAGGAGAGAGGGAGTAACAGGTACAACGTAAGGGTACATGTCCCACGTCCTGGGTGCACAGGACTCTACAACACGGGCTACATCTAACAAATGCAAACATTGTAACCCACTGGTTTGTACCCTCATATTAATCTGAAATAAGAAAAGAAAAATAAATAAATAAATATTTTAAAAAAGACTAAGAAGGGGCTTAATAAAGCAAATGTCAGTATAAAATTCCTGAAAATGTTACTGATAGGTATATGTACACTTCAATAATTTTAAATTTAGGAATTTCTGGAAATACTTTTCATAAATTGCAGAACACATATTAACATTTGAGGAGGGCTGTCTGGAAAGTATCCTGTCATTGTTAATCCCGTTTTCACGTGACATGGTGGACACTTTCTGGACAATCCTCATAATATCTAAATTCTAGCATATATGGGATTGGCATATTTGTAGACCTGAATGTGTCAGTATTATTTAAAAAACAAAAATAAATGAACAAATAAAACTCTTAACATGGACCACTGTATATGTCACCATGAATTTGATAGTTTTTTTTTTTTAAATCAAGAGTTTGCTCAGACATTTTGATAAGAATTCTAGGTAGCAGGCAGTAAGCTTATAATTTTTTTTTTTTTGAGATAGACTCTCAAGCTGTCACCCTGGGTAGAGTCCCATGGTGTCGTAGCTCACAGCAACCTCAAACTCTCTGGCTTATGTGATTCTCTTGCCTCAGCCTCCCAAGTAGCTGGGACTACAGGTGCTGGCTACAACGCCTGGCTATTTTTTGGTTCTAGTTGCCATTGTTGTTTGGCAGGCCTGGGCTGGATTTGACCCTGCCAGCTCCGGTGTATGTGGCTGGTGCCCTAACTGCCTGAGCTACAGGTGCTGAGCCAATAATTCTTAAGTCTATATCTGAATCGTGCCTGGAGAGTTACTGCAAACAATGGCGATGCACTAGACTAGTTTAATTTATAATTAAAAATAGTTTATTAAATATATGCAAGATACATGTGGTAGGTAGAAATATGCAACAGAAGCAAAACCAGGAGGTGATAGTTTCTTAAGAGATTATGTATTGTTTAATTACTAGACTGTGACTTACATTGTTGGGAGTGACTAAACTCACATGGTCAGCAAGGGAAGATCCAGCCCAGAATGGGCTCCCCAGGTATAAGATGGGCTCCCCGGGTACAGGGTGGGGTCCCTGGGCACAAGATGGACATTTTCTTTACAGATGGGGCCTCAGCTCATTACCAGAAAGAAAGAGTTCAGCAGGGGCAGGAACATGATGATGGAGGAACGTGAGTGGAAGACATGCACCATGTCCAGCCTGGGCACTCAGAAACCTCCCTTGCAATTGCTTTTGGAAATAAATTAAAATCTTAAAGCATGGAAAGGAAGCAGTAAAATTCTTTGTCTTTAAAGACAATAAACTTGTTTATATAGAAAACTACAGGGTGGCAGAGCCAAGATGGCGGACTGCAGCCAGCTTTTTACAGAAGCTCCTGTCCAGAAGGAGGCTGAAAGGACAGAAGTTTAGCAAATTAGTTGATGGTTTGGAGCAGAGCCAAGAGAGAAGATTGAAGAGCACACTTCATCCTTCCGGAGGCAAGCTGCGACCCCAAAATTACAACCAAAAGGTACAAAATCCACCACCAAGTAGACAGGAGTCTCCTCCCCCCAACAAGGGCTCGCAGTTTACTCCATGCAAACAAGCGAGCAGAGTCCAAACTTCCTCCCACTCTATTCCACGGGAGAGACCCCCTAAAAACTGGCCCTCCTACCCCTGCTGGCGTGCCACGGCACCCTCTGGCCAGGCATAAACGGTAAAACTGCATAAATCTGTATATATTCCCCACCTGCAAAATTGAACTCCGAGGAGTCCCCACCCACCCACTCCGAGATCTGGAGGTTTATTACCTATGGAGTCCTGATTCTTGGGCATCTCCTTGAGAGAAGTGGAGGAGGAAAGGGCTGGTGCTGTTCTGTGCTGACTGTGGTGCGGGCGTGAGGAGAGCCAGCTTGGGGGACACCAGTGCAGAAACGGTGACATCCTGAGTGGCAGGCTGACTCAATTTCAGCCCCATCCCTTTGGGCAAGCAGAGGTTCCGGACAGTAGCCACAGGCAGGGTGCACATAACTTTCTCGGGTAGAGCGCCAGCCCTCACGGGGCTAATGCGGCTGAGACAAAGGCAGTGGATGGGCAGAGGCTAGAATTGACACCTGAGTATAAAGCTGAATGCAACCTCTGATTTACAGACAAATCTAGCCAGACAGAAGCCTAATTTAAATATGCAAGGCCCCCCTGCCGAACTCAGATTTCTGGCTGATTTTTGTCAGGTAAACCCCGGGAGCAGTGGCCTACTGGAGTGAATAGGGTCACGGACCTGGGGGACCACGAGTGACTGGATGTAAGGTGCGGAAGAAGGTATTAACCTTCCCAGACTAACCTAGTTGCTGAGTGGGTCCCTTTGCCCTCATGGAGCGGGGCGGGCCTCAAAACTGCTGGCTAGAGTCGCACGCCTCACGGGCAGCAGCAGGCTCCTACTCTGGGCAGGCCGAGAACCACTCGCTAGTGCCGCAGGAGTCCTGCAGGCAGAGGCGGAGGAATCCTCCATTCCAGGTAGACCCAAAACAGCTTG